>VZRL01004529.1:1421360-1439590 GCA_013397895.1 Origma solitaria | reverse complement strand
ATAATATTATATAATATAATACAATACAATATAATACAATATAATACAATATAATACAATATAATACAATATAATACAATATAATACAATGCAATACAATATAATACAATATAATACAATATAATACAATATAATACAATGCAATATAATGTAATATAACATAATATAATATAACGTAATATAACGTAATACAATGTAATATAATGTAATATAATATATATAATAATTAATATAATAAAAGTGAATATAAGCTCTACAATAAAGATTCTTCCTAGACCTCTCATCCTCACTTATTTTCAAATTTCAAATGCAGTTTTTGGAATAAAAAGCTTTTCCTCGACTCCGTTTTGATAGGAAATAAATAGCCTCGATGCATTAATAAATATTTAATGTATTGATCAAATGCATTAATGAACTTATCATTTTTACACTCCATTTTCCCAGCAGGCTTTTCTCATCTCACAATCCCAAAAAATGAACTGCAAACATTTCAGGAGCTACAGTTTCACATATTCACCCTGTCCGAATAATTTTGTGTAAAAATCCCGTGGCACCGCTGGGGCTCTTTCGCCTAAAAACACAAACCCCTTTGAGTGAGATGGGAAACAAAATTTTTTCTGTCCAAAGAAAATTTCCGACTGGTAAAAAGAAAAAAAAAGTTTGTGCGCTGAATGTTTTTTTGGAGATCAGAAAGAGTTGTTTGCCTCTTCTACGAAAGACAAAAATTCTAGGGAGAGAAAAAAGAAAAAAGAAGATGTTAAAAGAGTAATGAATCCTCACAAGATTTGGGGTGGAAGTGAGGATAGCGATGAGGTGAGTGACGGCGGGCACTGCTCTGTTCCCTTGGTGGCTCTCAGAGTGCTTTTTCCAGCAACAAAATTGACATTACAGTTCCCAGCTGTGGTTTGTTAAAGGTTTGCATAGTAAAATCTCAAACTAAGGCCACGACTTGGGCCATTTTTAGGTTTTTCTTTAAATAATAAACCTCATGCTTAATATGTTAAGCTTTTTATGAGTGACGCAACCCCCGTGCCTTGTAATAGGAGATACATAAAAAATCAGTCAAATCAATTAAAAAAAATAGTGTAAATCTCTCGCTCAACAGTTCTAACACATACATTTCCTTTCGAGACTGGAATTTTCCAAATCTTCCTCCACCACCGCAGTCCAGCAGGGAGGAGCCAGGAAAGGAAGGTACTGTGTTGGAGAGGCTGAGCGCGTCCTGTGTGCCTCTCCAGAAAACGAAATCATGGCACTGGAGAGGCTGAGCGTGTCCTGTGTGCCTCTCCAGGAAGGGAAATCACCGTGCTGGAGAGGCTGAGCGTGTCCTGCACTGCTGCAGGAAAGGAAATCACCGTGTTGGAGAGGCTGAGCGTGTCCCGTGTGCCTCTCCAGGAAAGGAAATCACCGTGCTGGAGAGGCTGAGCATATCCCGCGCGCCTCTCCATCTCTCACGCTCCTGCACTTGTTCACCCAGCTCTGTCCCAAGCAGTGAGCTGGTGCCCACTCCCATGAGCTAAACTCACCTCAGCCTCGCGCCCGTGCCTCATTTCCTCAGCTAATGCTCTTCTCGGCCTTGTTATTTATTTTCTTTAATATTCCACTCGCAGCTCCATGGGCAGCTGAGTCACTCTGCCATCCGCAGCAGCAGCGCTCTCCGAGGCCTGCGAGACAATAAAGTCGTTTATAAAAGCTATCCCACTGAACTTATACACGGGGAATCGAACCTTTAGTTCAGTGGCACTCGAATAATGATGCAGCTCCATTCAGGAAAGACTATTTGCATAAAGAAATAGAAGAACATAATGTATTTTATACTATTAAAAAAAACAATACAACGTAGCAGCATAGTGCTATGCTAAGCTTCTGTGTCTTAAGCTTACAATAACAAACTCTTCTTCATTCAGAAACAGGAAAAATTAAAATAGACTGAAAATTTCAGAGCATTTTCCTTCCTCGCCATAAAAAAGGGAAGATCCAATTCTTGGAAATTTCTTCATTAAATACAGAATGACTGATTTATTTCATCACAGCAGGAGAGCATTTCAAGATATTGTTTCTCTGGATATTGTTCCCTGTTCGGCTATCATCATTCCACCTACATTTATTGCATTTTCCAATTAGAATTTGGGATAATAAAAATTGCCACCTTCCTAAAAGTGACATTGACAGAGACACAAAAAAAAAAAAAAAGGGGGCAGGGGGTAAAAGAGAGGAGTTCTCTCCAACATTGGCTCTAACATAGAGAAAAAAGTTGCTAGCCAAGAATAAAGACCGACAGAACTCGAACAGGGAAGAATCTATTTACCTGTCTTGGGATAAGAAAATTGCCACCTTCCTCAAAGTGACATTGACAGAGACACAAAAAAAAGTGGGGGGGTAAGAGAGAGGGGCTCTCTCCAACACTGGCTCTAACATAGAGAAAAAAAAGTTGCTAGCCAAAAATAAAGATCCACAGAAGTCAAAAAGAGGAGAGTCTATTTACCCGTAAGAAAGAGGATCTCCTATACTTTTTCCGTGAGGGAAAGTGCTGTTGTTCCAATTACAGCAATAGAAATATGACTTGTGAAAGTACAGTCCGTTCACTCTATATCATTTTAAGCCCAAATTTCAGTTCACTGATTATGAAAGGAGATTACTGCATGAGGAGTTGGAATTGTTATTAATATTTATGGTATCCCTTGACTTCTGCTGGAATTCACATTGGATATCCAAACACAAATACTCCTGACACAGACCTACATCACTGCAAGAGTTCTGTAAAACAAGCAAGTGTTGGAGGTGCTGGCCTCCTGAAATAGTTTATAAAATCCTCTGCTGAAGACGTTTAGTCAAATCTTCAGTGAAGCACAACTCAGAATGCAGCACCGCCATTGCCAACGTGGCAGTGCCGTTTCTACAAGACGTCGTGGTTATTTCTCCAAACACACAAAGCATGAGATGAGCTGTCCTGGTCACATCTGCTGATGTTGAGCGTTTGTCTCATTCTCACAACATTCCCATATTAAGGAAGGTGTCTCTTAACTTGCTAGGAAAATAAAAATTACTTAACAAGTAATTCAGAATGCAGAGTCTAATATTGTGTAGCTCATGAATTCTGTTAACTTGGGTTGAAGATGACAAAAACTTGAGCGGACCAATGCTGCTGAAATTGAAAAAAATACCATTTCTTGGCTTGTTTAAACAAACAAATAAATAAATTTACCTTTTCGTGGAAGAGGAGCTGGAAATGAAATTAAGGAACTCCTACACTTCAAATCTGAAGTTTAGAACACGTATAAAATGAGAGCATTTTGCCAGAGCGAATAGGTGGAACACAAACCCACCAAGAATTACAAACTGCCATTTGTGTCCCTGTGAAGACCATCCCAGTCACATTTAGGGAATATTTGTTTCTTCAAAACTAAACAAGTGTTACTCACACATTTAAATAACATCAGTCTTCACCAGTTTAAGAAAAAGAACCCAAACATAGCAAAACATTAAAAGTATAATTTTAGTAGCATGGTAAAAAAATCAGAGCATAACATTTCATGCTTGCAGAGGAACACATCATTTATACCACCTTAAAAATCTACTTACCTTATAAACTGCGCCATGAGAATTATATAATAAAGTTTCATTAATTTTTTTTCCATACCTGCATATTTCTGGAGACCATGGCATGTTACAGGTCTGTGTAAATATCACATACTTATTTTTCAGTTTTCCTCTATAGAAAATGGCAAATTTCGGTAATACTCTATGTGAAAGATAATAGTTCTGGCTGTTCATTGAGTTTGTTAAGACAGTCCTTTACCACAATGGTCTACACTCTGTAATTTTCCCTGGAGTGAAAATTCTTTCAGATGAACAAGAGTCAGGCAGCACTTCGGGGAATGGTGCTGTGAGGTTGGAAATGTTGGTTTCCGCTCCCAGGAACGCCCCGGGGAGGAAACTCGTGAGTGTCAGATGCAAACTCATCTGAGGTACCTGCAGCTCAGAGAAGGTTTCCAAGGCACTGCTGAACGTTGTCTTCTTTAACTTTGAAGAGAGGCAGATATTTAGGCTGGCAAATAAAAGAGGGGTCGCACAAAGCAAATACATAAAACTCTTTATGATCGGGAACTCAATGGTTTAAAAATAGGTCTGCACCCAAGGCTTACTTGCTCATTTTGATCCGAGATAATTTTACACCAAATATTGGTTATTCAAAGTCAAACACCCACCTGTTTACTGGAGAAGCACTAACAATAAATGGCTTTATTTCAGCACTCAAATGATAGTTCTGCAACTTATTTTAAGCTTAAAGACACAAACTGAGCTCTTCCACCGTCTTTGAGGAGCCTGCACTGCTATAACTGCGCCCTCTCTTTGGAAATCCAACCCTGTGATGGACTCGTTGTGGTCATTCAGTAATTTAACTCTTGTCAGAAGCAGGACAGAGCACAAGTTGGCAGCAGAAAGAATTAAATAAATCTGAATTCAACGTAAATAATTTACTTCTGTCTTCAAATATTGTTACCCTTCAGGGAAGCTTTCTTTGTATTGATGGTGCCATCTCTAACAAGCTATTGTTTCTTTCAGTTCAGGCTTCATTATTGGAGTAGATGCTGTCTCAGATTGCTAATGGTTTTGGCTAATTTGTGTGAATATTGAACTTTAAAAAAAAGAAAAAACATGTGCAATAATATTTTCAAAATCCTCATGTTTTAAACAAGTATTACGAATATGTCATTGTGTGATAAGGTCCGTATTTCCCAGAAAGAAACCTGAAGATCCATGCCACCCTCAGAGAATGGGTGAGGATACAGAGGTGGTTTTTTTTTTTTTATAGCAAGCATTCTAAGGAATTGTCCTTAAAGGACTTGACACAAAGCTGGGCTTTCCAAAGCTGTGTGTGGTTACATTCCCCAAATCTCGTCCTGTACACCCCTGTGCTTTCCACGGTGTCACTAGGCTGAGTTTAATGAATGATACATGAGGGCTGTGAGGAAGCTGTGCTGTAGGGAAAGACCATTCTGACTCATGAGCAGCGCTGAACTGCAGACTCATTAATTTGATTAAAAGCATCGCTTGTTATAGGCCAGATGGTTATGCAATTTTTAAGTAATACATAGGCTGAGATCTCGTTAATTGAACTTTTATTTATTTTCATGACTTTTTGATCTGAACTGTTACATTATTATATTGTTTACATCACCGCATTTGCCAGTGGTCGTGCATGTGCAAAACCTGCAGGTTTGCAAAATAATCCTTCTCATGCTTACTAGGAATATAGGACAGTTTTCAGCTCTTTGGCAGTGTTTGGAATTATGAATAATTCAGTAGATGCATATATTATATAGCTTTGGTGCCAGGCCAATCTCTGCATCCAGTTTGAAAAATAATTATCTAACCCAAAAGTACTGCTAATAAAGAAGCTTGTAACAGAATTTAAACAATAGTTTGAAACAAACTTAATTTCTCTTTCTCAAAAAGTAAATTCAAATGGGATATAGGTAACAAAACAATCTACTGAAAAATTAGTTCTGTAACTGCTTTCATGCACATACTTCTTTCCCTGGTGACAAAGTTATTAAGGTCACAGTGATAAGATTATTCTTTCCATGAATTACTCAATATTGCAAACCACAAGGCAATCAGCAATAAATAAAATATTATTCTGAATCATCTCAGTAGATGCCAAGTCAGTAGGTAGCAAATAGGCCATTGCAGCTAGGAAAAAAAAAAAAAATTTGAAAGAAATCCTAGAGCACAAGAAAAAAAACATTAGCACTGCAAAGCCAAATCAGTTAAAAGTTTCAGTTTGTATTGTTCTTATCTGAACTATTAACACCGTTTTTAGAAGGAATATGCGATGATCTGAGTCATATCCAGTCTACTCTCTCTAGCGACTGCAGGAAGTTGATCTGTGTCATAAAAGACGCCGAAAACACCCTGGAATATGACTCTGTGTGGAGAGAGCTGTAATGAAAAATTTCCTTCACGACCTAAGGTTTCTTATTTGCGGAGCGCTCGCTGACAGGCTGGCGTTTGACACGTCTGGGAAGTTGTAATTACCGAGCTCTCAAATATTGTACTCCAATTCTGCGGAGAACTGCTTCGTAACTCAGCCAGAGCTCACCGAGAATATGATACTTACTCATTAGGGAATGGAAATGACAGACAAATTCTCAGCTCTGGGGTGGGCTCTAGATGTTTTTATCAGAATTACATGTAGTTCTCTCTCACAGACAAAAGCGCCTGGTTTAGACGTGGCAAATGATGTTTCAAAGCTTGACATTTTTTTTTCCAGTCGCTGCAAAGTTGTAACCTGAAGGTAAAATAGAAAAAAGAAATTATCACTCGCTGTATGCACCTTTTAAACAAATCCTGAAAATTCGGAGATGCAAACATTCCACTAATGTTGAAAAGGAAAATGTAAAGTTAAAAATCTAAATCATGGAGCTGAAAACAATTTTAAGCAAAAGATGACATACGAATTAGCGATTGTGATTCAACAGAGTTATATTACACCTCTGTCCTACCTGAGTTGTACTCAGACGTATTCTCCTACCTGAGTTGTGCTCAACTTCCATGAGGAACAAGAAAGAGAATGTGTCAAAGAATGCACAAGAAATTTGGCAAATGCCACATTAAGGCAAAAATTTTACTGAGATGGATCTGGAAAAGGAAGTACAGTCACCCAGTGACAGAGACATCTAAATCATGGAGCTGAAAACAATTTTGAGCAAAAGATGACATACAAATTAGCTACTGTGATTCAACAGTTATATTACATCTCTGTCCTGTCTCAGAACAGGCTGTTGAACCTTCATCCAAATTAATTTGCCCCTTCTTTGACTCCGTGATGGCCCTTTCCTCTACGGTTCCTCTGCATTTCAACACAATACAATCTTGTCTTTTAATGAGGATGAGTTAAGCAGAGAAGGTTTGAAAGATTCATCCTCATGGATCTTTGAGCCGAGAAGAATGCAAAGTCGCGTACAAGACTGACCAAGTAATCAGTGTTTAAAAAGGTTAGTGGTTTAAAAGTATTCTATTAGCTATTTCAATACGCAACTATAAAATATTTTAACTGGCGGGATTTTTTAAAAAAAACCCAGGGTTTGTTAGACACCGCAGTGCCAGCCAGGCAAGGATTGTCCTACAGAGAGGATTGTCCTACTCTGCTCTGAGTTGGGGGGGCCAAACCTTGGGTCCCGTGTGCAGATTTGGGCACTGCAGTACAAAAAAGACACTAAGCCGTTAGAGAGGGTCCAAAGAAGGGCCACGAGGATGGTGAAGGGCCTGGAGGAGAAGCCCCCCGAGGAGTGGCTGAGGGCACTGGGTCTGTGCAGCCTGGAGGAGGCTGAGGTCAGAAGATGGTTTTGTTTTGAGTCTGCTCTTCCACCAGGCAGAATTTAATGATTCTTTTCCCCTATTACTGCTACACTCATAAGAAAGCGTACAGCCAAATTAACCCAAAAACCCACAGAAATTTACCTGCTCACCACTGCTTGCAATTGGACTACGTGATTGTTGCAATTCCCTTCCAACTGGAGCTATTCTATTCTATTCCGCTGTGTTCTTTAAATCACTTGTGGAGCTGCAGGAAATAACTGACACGTCCATATCCAGAAAGAATCCTGCTTTGGCCAGTTTCATTGATACCATAACTGCAGTGTCTAAAAAAGTTTTCCTTACGCGGGGTCTTACCTTCTAGAAGTTACCAGCTCCAAGTTAAATACCTTTGCGTTCATCTCCCCCACCAAAGACTTCCCATGCAGCAGAATTTAAATTGCTGGTGTGAACAATTTGGATTTCCTGGAAGAGCAACACCAAAGAGAATGAAGAGCGTGTTTAATCTACAGGACATCTAATAGCATAATATTCCTACAGAATCCAAGTGCTGTTATTGTAATTGTGCATTTTACCCTCCATTCAAATAGATCATTTACCCCAATAAAACAAATTAACAAACAAAACAAACCCCAATCCCAAACAAATATAAGTTCACAGTTTATAGGAAATAACATGGTAAAGAACAGTTTATTAATGGATAAAAAACTAGTCCTGTCAAAACCAATTTCTAGAAGGCAGACTTTTTGTCATCAAAAGGTGCTGTAGTGAGTAAATGAACCAAAAATAATCACTTTTCGCTGTTTGTGTGGCCACTCTGTTTCTCAAAAGAAGCTTGGACGACTTTTTTTTCCTGAAAAGCAGTGGAAATGTGAAGTAGAAATCAGAAAATAGATGTTTCAAATTTTTAATTTTTTTTTAAAGTGAAACTTCAAAGTGCTTGTTTTGGCAAAAAAAAAAAAAACCTTTAACTGAAATTTATTTTTTAGCAAAATTAACATGCCAAGAGAAAAAAAACTGTCCTCAGCTCATTTTTCATGAAAAATGGACCATCCAAGCAAAAAACATCCCAAGATAAAACCCTCACAAATGAAAAGAATTGTGGGAAGACATTTTTCTGTTTTTGAGATGAACTATTTTGTTGAGATGGAGGTGGCTGGACTTCCTTGGAGGGAAAGACTTACAAAAGGAAAACTGTCTGGCATCAAAGAACCATGGCTCAGTATTTTTATTTACTCCCATTTTATCAGTATGAACTTCTTTGGCAAGGTTGTGTTTAGCAGTTACATCCTCCAGGGCAAATTGCTGTTTGAAATACATCTCAGAAGAGACAGAATTATTTTTTAAGAGGTGTGGATGCCATAGAGTGCCTGAGTTGAAGAAGCGTTTGGACAATGCTCTCAGGCACATGGTGTGGTTCTTGGGGTGTCCTGTGCAGGGAAATGAATTATTAAAATGCGGATATAGATCTAATATCGATATCCACCTGAGACAGACAAAGACTCTCTAACTTGTTAAGGTTAGAAAGTGTATGTTTATTTGAGCTGCAGGGATAGCTCCCAAATGTGCAGCTCCGAAGTAACAATGCAACACAGAACTTATTTATCTACAACAGTAATGCATATTTAAAATACAGATACATATTCATAGCATAAGCGCCTCCCATTCCCTGCTTCGTGTGGAAATTAGCAAAAAGTCATTCAGCATGTGCATTTCCTGCAATGGAATTGGGTCAGTGGTCTGAAAAATGAGTCTGAGGGCTGCTTTTGAAGAAGTAAAATTGGTCTTCCTCAGTGTGACCTTCTTACCTCGTTGGGTTTTGACAATACATTTGACCCTGGAAAGCTCCCAATGCTCTCTTTTATTGCTTCTGAGTAGGCTGCATCTGGGCAAAATTTGTAACTGTCTAGGCTCTCCTTTGAACTTCTTTTCTAAAGATTATTAATTGTCAATTCTGAGCACAGCTGAGTAAATATCAGATAATCAAAGGTTACTCTACACTTAATCATTAATTTCTTTCTAGCTGAGTTCTGCGTCTCTTTCTATTCTAGTTGATTTTAACAGAACTAACTTTTATCTAAAATCTCTACATTCAAGTGTCAAAAAGAAAACCCCATGTTTCAACAGGACTCGATGGTCCTGATGGATCCCTTACAAATTGGTGTATCCTGTGATTCTATGGTTCCATTTAACAAACACAAGTGTCTGAATTCACTGTGAGTTTCATTTTCCCAGACGGTGGCAGAATTTGTCTCACGGTCTCTAAGCATAATTCTATCGATAATGTTGACCTTTTAAGGAAGACGTTAATTAATGAACATTCAGAATTGTGAGAAATAGTTATGTAAAGACATTACAAATTAATTAATATTCATGTATTATTAAATGAGGCATACAAACTTTGGCAGGATTATATGCTTTGGACAGCTCATGTCTATAAAACATAAACCAAGATCACAAAATCATGTAAATCACACAGATTTTTGTTATCACTGTAGCAGCATTGTTCCTTCCAGAGTATCTCTGATCTTCTCAATATTATCCAACTTGACTTTTGGGTGAAAGAAGAACCCTGCAACCAAAGACGCCAGAGAATTCTTACCTTTTCGGTACATGCAGAGCCTCTATTTAAAGTCTCGTACAAAAGGTTTCTATAGAAACCTGAAGGACTCAGACACCTGGTGTTAAAAAGCTGGACCCTGAGGCCTATGCAAACCCCACAAAAACATTTCTCTGTTCCACTGGCTCCTGAAGTCCCTGATTTCTGTCATGCTTCAGCACACACCCTTTATTATACCTTACTCTATCTTTGAAAATAAAACATTTTGGTAACGGCTCAAAACATGGCTTTAACTCAGGTCCTCAACTGATCCCAAAGCAAGGGAATTGAAAACTAGCTCCGATCTCCTTTCTGGCATATATTATCTCCTAGGGCATGTAATATGGGTTTTACTTTTTTTTAAGGAGCCCTTTATCCGATATATAGTGATGCTTTAAACTGTTACTCACTAAAAGAGCAAGTATTTTTGGTTGCTTCTGGAAGTCATATTTCCATAGCGATGCTGACAGAAATATGCAATACATCACGATAAGTGCAACTTAACTCACTATCACAGATACTGCTCCCAGCTACCATTTCAAACCCAGGCTGGAATATTATATGTGCAAAACTCTTTTTTTTCCCTGTGCCCTATTTCAGTATATGCTCGTTATGAAGTGTTCACTCTTTTTAACTCTCAGCTTGTTCCCTGTTCCTGTGTTGGTGGAGTCTCTTTCCGTCATGCTTGTTTTCACTCTGGAACCACCGGGATCATCATTCCCGAAACAGTATTTCCTCATGTTTCTCTCCTAGAACGCTTATAAACTTGCACTTTTTTTTGTTGCCAGGGCTGTGTGGAAATCCAAAGATACACATCCATCGGGTCGCCAAACACAAAAACTTTCAGTGAGCGGGAGGTGTGGCACAAGAAAGATGGAAAGCAACTCACCTGGGGTAGGTCACTTACCCAGGGCAGTGCTGGAAAGGACAAAACACATTTATCTGTTTAGTGGGAGGTGATTCTTAAACAGAATCTTTTATTTTCTTGGCGATATTCTTAGAACTGCAGACTCCTTCATTTCCCTACTTCTAATAGCTCATTACGGCTCATTTTCTGTTTAAAAAGCATTTCAAGAAGAATTTCAGCCCATACAGGAATATTTCCTTTCCACCACACCAAGAAAAACTGCAAGAATGAGAGGGTTTCAAAGTTCAACAGCAATGCCAAAGTTGAACAAAGAAACATCTCTCCAAGAGACATGGAGCATCCATTTCTCTCTGAGTTTGCAGAGGTACAATGATAAGACACACCACAGACACCAATCCAAAAGATTATTCATACCATCCATGAACAGCTCTCACAAATGTTATGGAGTTTGGGGCAAGTTTATCTTTGTAAAGAATTCATGACATCCCTCCCTTCGATCATCTCAGGTCCACCCACACTGACATTTCACAAACCAAACTTCTCTGTAATACCTCTCAGCACAAGGCATTCTCTACACATTTGTTCAGGTCAGCAGCAAATGTTCTTATTTTCTAGCCTTAAAAAAAAAATCCAAAACACAACCAGCCTCCCCCAAAAAAGAAAAGAAAAGAATATATTCCCTCATCCTTGTAATAAAAACTACTCGAGGTCAAGATCAAGAACAAAGGTCTTTTGTCCTTCCCTGAGTTTGTGCAATACCTACTTTCACACAGTGCACAATACATTTCCAATTGGAACTTTGCAATTCTTGCAAGTTCTGTCTCCCAGGGGTAACCCAAATCAAACAGAAACAAAATGACAGATATTGAACATCTTTGTCTATTTCCCACTGCAAAAATAAGGAGCTACCACCACAGAAATAAACTCCAGAAAATTAACTTATAGGCAACAAAACTCAGTCTTTGACTATTTCTCAGTTAAATTCTCACTGTACCTTGTTTACATCAAGAACTACAACGGGAGTTCTTCTTGTTCTGTGATTATTGTAAATAACTATTAAATTTGGACTTTCTTGCTATATATTGATCACTGACTATGTTGTCTAGCCAGGCTGTGTTCTTCCAACAACATTAAAAACTGCCAAACAGTCCTTTTTCCTAACTCTGAGGCAACACTTATGCTTTTCTCATGGATGGACTTCAGTGACATACTCCACTTCCCAAAAAATGACAAGAAAGACAACCGGAGGGTTAGAGTTGCCAAGGAGATACATGTCTCAGCTGAAGACAAACTTCTGTCTACGATACTTACTATATTTGATGAGCTGCATTCAATGTCGGAAAACTACTCACGGAAAGTAGCGTGGTACTTACGCAAAATCATTAAACATACCAAGAAATTCCATATTGCTTTACTCTCTCTCCATCTATCCATATATATCTATCTATATCTTTATCTATATCTATATTTATATCTATATTTATATCTATGTCTATCTCTATATCTATATTTGTATCTCTATATATACACACCTATATATATCGTATCTTTACTCTATATGACTTACCATGATGCAATGCTAATTCACATTCACTGGTTCACCAAGACAATTCTTTTACAAAATTCTGTAAGTATTAAATGTTCTTATTTTCCAGTTTACAGGGTTTTGTTGTGGAGGTAAAGTCGCTTGTTCACAGCTTGCAACTGTTTCATGGCACCCACTGTACTGAAATTAATTTAAATTAAAATGAACTATTGCCTCTAAACAAAGTGAGGATCCATTACTGCAGTTTCATGGAAAAGTCCTCATTAGCTTCTGAATTTTATTACTGTACCACTTCAGGGCCGTGCAGACTTACTCATGAAAATTGCTTTCAAAAACCTGTGTCAAAGAGTGCTGAATAAGGATTTCAGAGCCTTTTAATTAATTTTTAATCTTTGTTCCTGGGTACGGAACTGATGTCAATAAAATGTCCAGGAGGACTCTATTTTATTTTAAGAAAAAACCGTCAGGTTTATGCCAGTATTTGCTCCCAGGTATGGCGGAAATATTTTATCTTAAACAGCCCAACAACGTCAGCTCCAGGCAATTCATCTCAAGTTAAAAAGATCAGCTTTAGGAACGAAGCACAAAAAGCAAATGCAGAGGTCTGGCACTGGAGGTGTCAGTAAAACTCAACTCCCGTGCTACTCCAGGTCCCTGTGCAGCACTGGGAGCCCAAATCACGAGTGGGAAATGAGGCTCTGCTGGCCTGGGTGCACTTCCTTCCGATTTCCACCACTCCATAAATGCCAGACACGTGACCGGAATTCCTATCCACGTATTGTATATTTTTTATTATTTATTGTATAATCCTCTATTTATCATTTATTGTATAATCCTGAGTAATCGCTGTGATCTGGTTTGGTACCTGTGCTCCTGACGGGGCGTGCACATCTACCTCCTCAGCTTCCTCAAAGAAATCCTCCCCGCCTCTCCCAGGGAACTCCAGGAGACAGGAAAACAAGACTGAAACAATAGAAAAAAACCTTTTTGAAAGATTTTACGGCACCAGTATGACTTGTACATATTCTTGCAAAGTCCTTGAACACATGTAGAATTGAGAATTTAATTAATTCCGCAGAAGGAAATAAAGCTGCTTCGTGCGCGTCACCGTTTTGAAGGGCTAGAATTGTTCTCAGAGCAGTAAGATTTCATAGAATGCTCTTGAAAAGGATGGATTATAATTTTCTGATTACATGGAGTAAGAACTACCCCACCCCCAAAAACGTACCCCCGTGCAAATTTAAACAGACTTAGACAAAATGTATTTTTTTACAACTCAAAGTATATTTAAGATGCAAATAAATTGAGCATATTTAGTTCTCAGTCAGAGAAACCAGTTAAATTCAGTTAGAGAATCTAGCCAGAGTTTTTTAATCTATCAAGATATACTTTGAGGAAAGGCTCTTTCAAGCATTCAGAGGAGGTATTGCTCATGTTTCTTTGCTAAATATCAGCACATGTGCAACAGACTGCAGAATGACTAGTGCTGCTGAAAAAAGATCTCAAAAAGGGGTCACAAAGAGAACACGCATCAGCTTTGATCTAAGGACAAAATCTCATAAAAAAACCATGCCTGTGTACAATATCACTGCAGCAAAGAAGAAGCAGATTATTGTAATAAATTAAAACTGAGATCCCCAGAAAGGAATACTCTAAGGGCAAATTTGACATACCAGAAAAAAGAGAGAAAAATCATGTCAAAACTAACACATACCACCAATATTTTAGACTTTTTTTCCGAATATTCTGGTAGGGGTAGTAATATTTTTTTACTTTGCCTTATTAAGAAATGAATGAATGGACTAATAATATTTATTAAAATAAATTTTAAATGTATTAAATTTAGAATTAATTTTCTGAACAGAGGTTAAACAGAAGTTAAAATCCTCTCAGTTTTTCAAAACAATCAAAAAATTGAATTAAACTGAACATTAATTAATTTATTTAATATAAACCTTATCATTCTGTGGTAAAAAATACTCTATCATGAAACCAATATGATGCTTGAAGGATATTTCATACCCTATAAAATAGCATATTTCTAGGATATTTTATATCCTATAAAATCGGATATCTGACAATATTCTGACCTCTCTAATATTCAAATGAAGGCTTTAGTAAAGGCTGAGGTAGACTAGGGCCAGTGTACACATTTTAACTCTCTTGGAGGAGGAGCTCAGCAGAACAAGCTCCTCAAGAGGGAAGAACACCTCCAGCAAATCAGGATTTCCAGGACTGCTGCGTTAACATTATCGTTCCTGACAGAGGAGCAGCAGATTGAAGGCTGTGACGGAGGACAACAAATTTTAATCGGGAAAAATTAACCTTGTAATTTTGTAATGGTTCCCTAGCAAGAGATAAAGTATCTTTTGAAAGCAATGCTAATGAGATGTTGTTAAGAAACATTTCAGGGAGATAGGACTATAGAAGAGGATTAATGAAGGCATAAGCTAGAGGGAAAAAAAGGAAATACAGTACTCCATAGTGCATCTGATTTTGATAGAAGAATGTAGGTAAAATGGAAAGATGCTCATTTACGTATGAATACTTTCCTCTAATGAGGAAAAAAAAAAAAAACCATGAAAGAAAGAAGGAAGTGAAGCTTTCTTATTCCAAGCTGACAAATATTATAAAAACAGCCGGAGTAATGAAGTCCCTGGTGACTGTTTTAATTTCTGGGACTCAGCAGATTGTAAAAATCAAGAATCTTGTCTCACCTTAGGCAAAGCTGAAGAAAAAACTCTCACTTATCAATGGGTACAGCTTCAGCAGTAATGAAATGACTTTCTTCAGGTGGTTGGGCCCAGCCCCATAAGCTCTTCTATGTCTCTCTGCTATGTGCAGCAACCAAATCCCATTTTGTGGGTAACAGTTGGGATCATGAGTGTACAGCTGATCCTGAACACCCCGACACAGAAACCTTGCCTAAACTTGCTGAATTCTCAATTTAATGGAAGCCAAACTAATCATTTACCCAATACGCATCCCACAAAGTATCTACATTCTCACAGAGCTGATTTCTGCAACCTTAACACTTTCCAAACGATGCCACATCACACCCAGAATAACCATCTCCAAGAAATACTAATATTCTAGATGTGGGTTTCTGGATATGAGAGAAAGATTACCGCTCAAATAAATGAAGTAAACAAGGTCTAGGTTATTTTATTCTGTCCCCCAAGAAATTAACCCCATCCTTTTCTGTCACAGAGCCTTTGCTTCCCTTTGTTTTAAGAACCAGAGTGTCAGACTGTCTCCCAGGCAACCAACAACAGGACAGGAATATGACACAGCCTTAAGGTGTGCCAGGGGAGCTTCGGGTTGGACACCAGGAAGAATTTCCCCACAGAAAGGGTGATTGGCATTGGGATGGGCTGCCCAGGGAGGCGGTGCAGTCCCTGGAGGTGTTTGAGGAGAGGCTGGATGTGGCACTCAGCGCCAGGGTCTGGTGACAAGGCAGTGTTTGGTCACAGGTCGGACTCGATGAGCTCAGAGGCCTTTTCCAGCCTCCTTGATTCTGTGATTCTGTGGTTTGGGCTGAGAAAGCTGCCACAGGACACACTCAACTCTTTCCTGCTGAGTACAGGCCACAGGGTGCCTGCCTTTAGAGAGCGGTGATGAAAAACCCTTCAGCTCCAGACTCAGAAGGACATACCTCACAGAGTCTCCTCCTTCTCTTTTCCTTTCTCACCCACAGCTGTACAATCTCTGCTGCCATGTTTGAGTCTCACTGAACAATTAATCCTTCCATAACAAATATCCAAGCTAGCCGAACAGGCAAATTTACTCCCTGCTCTGCTGGAATGAAATAACTATTACACCTGTTCTTTGGGTCCCGATAGGCCTTTCATAGGTCTCATTAATACACCTCTATTGAACAAAGAATAGGAGAACAGAATTATTCCAATATAGCCCCAAAAATGTACCATAAACTGCACGTCTTAATGGCATTTGGGGCAAGAAGAATGCAGAAACAGAGCAAACAGAGAGGAAACACCATGCACCTGCCTCATGTTTTCATGAGTTCAGCCTGTGACGTCTAACAAGTAAAATTCATATTGTAATTTTTTTAAAAATTGACTTTTAGGATGGGACATCTCATAAGAAGTCTGAATTAAGCAGATGATACATTAAGCAACCAAGGTGAAATTTATGGTGAAAATGTATATGGTTTTGCACTTGGTTTCTAGGGAGAATCAGGCCCATAATTTTGGACTAGAAAGCATTAATATCTGTTTATACACAGATATAATATCTGCTAGTAAAAAAATTGCTGAAGATGGCCAAATATTGGGATCAAGGCATTCCTCCCCAAGCAAGGACTCTATACTTTGTTTTAGGGAGCAAAAACAATTTTGACGGACAGCAGAGGATCTAATTATGCATGCCACCCTAAGTGTCAGTGTTTGCAAAAGCAGACCTTTTATTTGCTAAATATCCACTGATCTTATCTTTAGTCTCCCTGAAAATAAGAAGGAAATCCATACCACACTGGCACTGGTTGAGTTTTAAATATGAGATTCTCAAAAGATAAAGTCCTACCTGGAATATTCCTGGCATTTATCCATCCGTAAGAAGAACTTCAAGAGAGCTAGGAAACAGAAGAATTGATGGAATAATTGAAGGAAAAATGAGTCCAAAATGGCTTAGTTTTCCAAACAGAATAAAAACTTTGGGAACAGGGATAAGCCAAGGACAGAAAAAACTTTGTTCCCTAGAACCACAGCAGAGAAAAGAAAGCAGTCGGGAAAAAGGCTGTGTGAAAGGTCGCTGTGCCAACAGGACAAATATGCACAAGTTGTCCATAAATAAGTTCAAATGAAGCCTGCTAAAATAAGTTTGAAAGAAACATCAAAAGAGTAAGGCTCTGGAAAAGATCCTCAGTGGGAACAAAAAATACTTTTTTTAAGATGGGGTTTCACTAACTTAACAGAGGCAGATGATGCAAGCATTTACAACAAGAAGGATTTGAATTTGATGGCCCAAAACTTCCAGATACTCTGTTCCAGCTCTGGCCTTGGCTCCAGCTCCTGCAGGTTACCTTTGTTTAGGTGAGAAGTTGGTGTCCAGCACAAAGATATTTCATTACACAGATATGGCATCAAAGCTTGGGTTTAAATAAACAAATGTCAAGCTATGACAGATGTGATTCAGGGAAGAATTAACTTCTCCAGTTTCAGACTGACAAGAGGTCATAGATTTTCATCATTTCCAGTCACTTAGGAGGTGAAAGTGGGAAGAATAAACAGACAGTGGAGTTTCCTTTTATGTCGGATTCATTTTAGCTGTATTTTCACCTCCCATCAAGAAAGAGCAGAGCTGGGAAGATCCCCAGACATGAGCTCCTTGAGTTATGGAATCCGAGTCCAATTGCTTGTAGAATCCTCTATGTCCAAGGACAGGATGGAGATTACTTCCATCTCTGGAAATGTCAAATATGAGATCACAGTATCAGAAATTTCTTACATAAGGCACGCCATAGTGCTATCTGCCCAGGATGACCTCGAGCAATTTATTATCTCCAGTTTCATGCAAATTTTTTTTGAAAACATTACCATGATGGGGAGGTAAGCAAACTAGGGGAAGCACATTCAACCCTACCGAAATAAAATGTTCCAGAAACAGCTAGAACAGAATCTTTTCATAGATGATAGAAACGGGAGGCTAAGAAACAAATCCCTCTGATGCTCTCTGCATAAATCAATGTGCTTTTCCAACGTTTCCCCCTCGGTTCCATTCAGCTTTAGTGCCTGATCAACAAACACAGACCAACAAATCAGGCTCTTGGTTCAGACCCCGAAAAGAACAGCCTTTTTCAGAGATTGAGATCAGAAACCTTCTCAATGCAAAGAGCAGCCAGGGAAGTGAAGAGTACTGAAAAAACTTGATTTCTT
>VZRL01004529.1:1408905-1421327 GCA_013397895.1 Origma solitaria | reverse complement strand
TTTTTTTTTTTTTTTGTAATACTAGGAGATGTTTAGGGGAGAACTGTGTCCTGTCTGTAAAGTCCAATTTACACCTTTACAGTGGAATTACTGAATTAACTAAAATTGGAGGAAACCTGAGTAAGACATCTATAATATTAAATTATAATTGCAACGGGACTTAAAAGATTGGAGTAACTTAAAAGATCGGGAAAAACCTCAAACAACCAGAGCTCCTTTTAACCATACTTTAACCAATAGTTCCTTTTAAAATTGATAAAATATTCCAAACACGAATAAACAGTTCAATAAATTTGAACAGAATGTTTAACCCACAGCTTGTCCCCAACTCACCAGGTAAATATTTTGCTCTTCATCAAAGCCTGGGAAATTGTTGTGGACTGAAAATGGGAAGAAGTATTGTTGCATTATTTCTAGGCCTAACTTAAGGTTCAGAGAATTTTAATAACTTGGCTAAATCTTCTTTCTATTAATATAATTCTGCCATCTATCACCAAATGGAAAGGATATTTCCCAAAGGATATAGAGACATGAAAGATAATAATCCAATCTACATTTCCATAACAAATACTGAGATAATAAAATTATCTCTATTTTTAATGTTGTGTAATGCCATACCAACATGTACAAGTGTAGGTGGCTTACTTTGGTTTTGGGGTACAGAACTGAACTTTGCGAAATGAAAAAATTTAATGAGTTCAATTTCACCTTTAATTTGAGCGTTTCTATACTTGACCAGAAGAGGTGGTTAACCGTTTAACAATATTTTTCATACATTTATGTTCAAAATGCACTGGTTTATGCTTTTAAATTTTCTTTTATTACCATGAAAGTGACTTAAAATTAAGTGTGGGAGGCATAAACAAAATCCACCCTACCAATGTCAAGAAGAATATCAAATTATTGATCAGTAGACAGGAGGAAATTAAATATGGGATCCCCTTCTCATTTAAAAGAAAATAACTGCAACAACTCTGCAAAAGTTCACAGAAGAAATAGATTAAAAATGCTGGCATAAAATCAACTTCTGTCTTGAATGTGTCTTCTGCAGGAGTTTTATTTATAGGACACTGCAGGTACAAAGATTTGTCAGAAGTGTATGGACTTAATTTTCTTTGCTGATCTTACCTTTCATGCGTACACAGCCACAGAGACAATTCATAGTTGTGACAGCCAAAATTATTACACTATCTGTGAAAAGAGAATTGTTTTCAGTGACCTACCATTTCAATATATTGTGCTTCGGGAAGTTTCTGCTTGGATTTCTTGAAAATACCTCTGCATTTTATTAGGAACCGGTTTAATAGGTGGGCAAAAATCAATCAATGCTTTTTCCACGGAGAGTTAAAAATCATTTTTTTCCGACTCTGACATCTGAGTTGTATTAATCTGACATAATCTATCACCATTAAATATTCATGACGTGTCAATTCAAACTTGTCACTTCAGTGTAAACTATTTATATCTGCGAAATTGTATTTTTGCCTTCATATAGTGCCATTCCGCATACGGCTTGGCCTACAAAGAAAACAAAGAATGAGATCAAAGAGACTTACAGGCATTGGCAACAAGAAATTCAGAGGTGGAGACTCGAGGCATAATCATAAAGAGCAGTTTTGGCTCAGCACCGCTATTTTCAGCACTCTGCCAGAGAGCAGGACTCTTCGTATTGACCGCAAAAGAGGCCAGGGATGACCGTCCTTCAGCTGGAGCTTTCCTTTATAATATTTACTGTCCCTGGGTAATTTAGGCGAATGGCAGCAGGTCCCTGCACACAGAGCACCAGGCTGCCAGGGCAGAGCTTCAGAGTTTCCTTCTCTGAAGCACTTCTATGCTCTAGGACGTACCAAAAATTCTGGTTTTGTAGCCAGCAGTCATTTCTATTCAGCTTTCAATTATTGGGTGTACACGCTCTGAGTTGTGTATTTTTTGATAATTTGAGAAAAAAAAAAAGTCCTAAAAGGATTGTGGATATTCAGGCAGCAAAAGCCTGAACACAGGATGTTAAAACCATGGAATAACCCTTTTTGGAAGGGATGTTGGCAGTTCTAGTCCAAACTTCTGCTCAAAGCAGGGTCAGCCTTATGGTTAGACACAGTTACTCCAGACTGGGAACAGTCATTTCTCGAAAAATCTCTAAAGACGGAGAACAGACAACTCTTTTGGGCTACCTGCTCTGCTATTGCCATGCTCTCAGGTGAAAAAGGCTGTCCCTGAACCACGGTTTGGACACCTCAAGTTTCAGTTGATACCTGCTGTTCCTTGCCCTCCCAGCCCATGCCTGCCTTCCCTCATGCTCCATTATATAAATATATCAGCAGGACACTGTTTTCCAGCACTGACACTACAGTTGTACTGAAGTTAAACACTTCCAGTGAAAACACAAGAAATACATTTTTCAATGGCATATTTTTGCAAAGGATTTTTACAAGTAGTTTCATTAGCAGTTAATAAAACCAATAGAAAAATTAACCAACCCATTTCCTCTGTTCACTGTTTCCATTCCCACCTCTCTGGCCTCACCAACCTCTCACTTAAAGAAGGAAAAACAAGCGGGGAGTGAAGAAAAATTAGAAATACAAGCAAATAAAAATATCTCAAAAGTTCAGAATTTCCGTTTGAAAAATTAAGACAACTTCAGAACATCTTTTATATCTTCATTGTTTCTCAATTCGAATATAGCTCAAACTCTTCATCACTATTAAACTTCTATAGGAAAAAAAGCTCTAAGCTCTGGTCTCCTATATTTAGCCTTCCTTAGACAAGAAATTTATTGCATCTGCAGAACTGCTTGGAACTCTTAGAACTTTTACTTATTCTTTTGATCAAGCGTTTTGGAAAAAGAACCTCTTGTACCCACCTTGATTACTGGAAAAGAAAATCCAAACGCTAAGAAACTCACAAAATATTAGAAATAACTTGAATTTACAGCACAACATCAATGCTGGTTCTGTTAACTATGACAGATATTTGGACATAAAATTTTGTTAGTTGAACAGATTTATCATGGAATAATTTCTATGCGAAGGCCAGCATTTTCAAATGTCAGTCCCCAAAAATCCATCTCCAGGCACACAATTAAAAAAGACATAATTTTCAACTGTACATCTGTGTAATTTTAACTGTTCTATGAAAATCTCATGAGCTCCAAGCACGTTTATCTTTATATTGCATGTATATGTAAGGTCAAGGTTTTGAGAGGCTTTAGGTTTTGAGGGGAACAATTCCAAGAAAACTCTCCTTCAGATAAATTCCCTGCTTGCCCATAGCCATTAAATAAATCTCAGCTATCTTCATGCCAGATTACATCCTTCTGTTCTTCACAACAGAGGAGGCAATAAATGGCTGAGAATCGCTGAGAAATAAATATTTTAAAGACATAGTCAGAAAGTTCAGTTTTGTGGATGGTGACAAACACATTAGGGACAGTATGCTTAGCATATACAAAAAAAAAAATGTTTCAAACTCTCTTTTCTTATACAAATTGTGAGGGATTTTAAGAATTTTATTCTTCCTTATTTCTATAGGAAATAAATATTCCCATTTTTCTATTTTGTTTCCATCCATGTGAAACCATTGAAGAAATGTCACCCAGAAAATTGGAAGCAGTGCTCTCAATTTTTATATTAAACTCTTTTTCTTATATGCAATGATGCTTTGGAAAACAACATTAGAGCACATTTTAGCAGACATGTGCAAGTCCCCGGTTCTACAAAAGGGAAATTGAGATATTAAACGCACATCACAAATTTAGAAGTAAGCAGCTGGCTGACAAATCTTTCCTCTGATGATTCCTGTCTTGTTAGCTTTTTTGTAAGTCTCCCAAGAGTTTCTTTAGCTGCACCATGTGATATTTCACTACTGCTGTTTTCTGCTCCTGCAGCAAAACCTACTATTTCATCATAAACAAATAGTGTTAACACTTGTGGTGCTTCATGTTTTGTCAGCTTGCTCAGCAAGTGTGAAGAAAATGCAAACACTTTCAAGCCTTTTTTCGTGCTGTCAGACTGCACTAAGTCGAGGAGATCTCCCAAATGGATGCTATTGTATGCTGCATTTAGATCATTTGCTAAAAACTTAAGAGTTGGCGCTCATGTGATTCTTAAAACAGGTAATACCTGGTTCTTAAAACCTTATTTTTTTTCTACCTGGAACAAACAAATATTTTTCTTCACAAAAAGCTTAGTGGCTGTGGACATATTTTTTAGGTATGACAGGCTTGTTTCCCAGAATGGCTTGCCTTACTTTCTTTTTTGTCAGTAGCTTCCTAGATATTCCTGTGCATCATTTCTATACACATGCTTTATATTATATTTTGATATGCAAATCTGCACATCATCTACCCAATTAAATATGCTTTTCAAAACCTCAGTTTTTCATAAATATTTATGTCTTTCATCGCTTCATACAATTCGTCCTTTACCACGAAGGGAATGAAAAGCTATGTGTGAATGGCATGCTTTGCAAAATACGGGTTTTCTTTTCCCTTCCATTGGTCCTATTCATACACCACTCTTAAAACAAGAAGAAAAGGTGGCTGTAGCACACAAATCATTATTAACAGATATGTTATCCAATTGCAATAACCTATACTACCTTTAACAAACGTGGGTAGCCTTGGGAAATGCTTACAATTCATTTCACGCACAACACAATTTTCGGGGTTTAAGGACTCAGAGAAGTAATCCTGAAGTTTACTGTCCCCTTGACTTCAAAAGGTGTTTGAGGTGCATTGAAATATTGGAAACATAGAGTTCAATGTATTTAAGGGATATCCAGAGCTTTTTTACAAGGCCTATGATATTCACGCTGGCCTCTAGCTGCTGATCTGGAAGGTTAATTGTTTCCATAGATCACAAACTCCAATCCCCATGCAGCTGTCTCAGGTACTTCATTGCATCTCAAATGCCGAGAGATGCTCCTTTTTAAGCAACTGAATTAAGCCAGTGATACTGATCTGGTACAGCTATGATCTCCTAGTTAATTTAAAGCTGTAAAGGAGATGCAAGGCACCACATGGCTCTATTCGGCATGAGAGACAAAAGAAATTCTCATTCTTGGGGTTGTCCACCTGGGAATGGCTGAGTGTAGTATTTGGGCCTTGGGGGGGAATGTGCGTGTGGTGGTATTTGTTCATTTTTTAAAGTCTGTTTGTTTGGGTGCTCTGCAATTTCAAGGCTTGATTTTGATACCCTCCCTCATTTCTTGTGTTTTTATACTGTTGGGTTAGTCTGTAAAGTCAAGGAGGTCAATAAAAAGGTTTTACAAGAGAAACAACCAAAAAAAGAGAATTCACTAGTAAACTTAATTTCTTGTCTCATACTGGACTTGTGGTTTGTTCGGGTTTTTTTCTGCTTCAAGATGATTTTTAAACAGACTTGAACAACCCTTTACATAGCATTGTCAGTTTGAACCAGATTTATTTGTCCAATGAAGTGTGTTTTATCAGAACATTCATTACCCTTTTTGAACATAGTGGAGTCAAGGATCAGAAAGCAATTTTCCTTCTTTCCTGTTCTCAAAACCATGATTTTTTTTTTTAGTGAGGTTAAGCAGTGCTTTTTCAAATTCCCTGTGCTTGATGTGTCATCTATCGATGAGTCAAGCCTGTTATGCTGGAACTCTGAATACAAGAATTGTCCCTCACTTTGAAAACTTTTAAAAGGAATGCTTTGGTTTTTCTATAGGTAAATTTGAAATAAGTTTTCTTTTTATTTGTGGGTGTCATGGCCATACCCATTGATACGAGGTGTTTGTATAGAGGCCGTTCAAATATTCATGTTTGCACCATGACTGCATTGCCTAACCAGCCCTTTTTAAAAATACTCAAGCTACTACATCAACATGAACAGACTGGAATTTCTCTGCGTTTTTAGAAACATCTGCTCTACATATCACTGTGTAATATATCTATATATTTACTGGAGAAGAAATTAAGGTGTCACTTTGCTGCCAAAAATTTAAGCATGTGCAGGACGGCGCTATTTTTGACACTCCGCAGATGGAGAGCTTTAAAAAGGACAGTTCAGCCTTTGCAGCCACATATAATGGATGTATACCCATCCTCCAGATAAAAACAACTCATGGAGTGAATGTTTAGTCTGATTTTTTGCTTTACACTGGATTTTACCTCTCACAGCTGCTTTCTAGCTCACGTGAAAATGCTGCTGATAATTGAGGGAAGAGCTTTGCATCGAAAACATGAGTCGTGTTTTTCTTACTGACCAGCCTAGTCCCTTCTGCAACACAAGGGAGGATGAATTCACCGGCCCAGATTCCCAGGAAAACACTCTCATGAAACAATGAGAGGCTGAATGGGGTACCCTTTAAGACTCCTACTATGAAACTTAGCCGGTTTGTAGAGCAACATGTAATATTCACCAGGAGAGATGCAAAAAGCAGGAGCTAAAGACCCTACATAGTGGTTACAACATATAGCTACAGCATTTGTAATTTCAAAAACCTCTTACATCCCTTACCTTGCTCGGAGCATGAAAGTAGAGTGAAGAACACCGGAAAGCTTGTGGAAAATGTTCGAGGATTGGCATGCGTCAGGAGACTTCGGTGGAATGGAAGAGCAGGAGGGGAAGATTTGTCAGTGTCCCAAGATTCCCATTGCATCTCTACAAAAGAGACAGTGGTCAAAATGAGGTATTTTTGGTTTACCTGATCCATCTCTTAATTTCTTGAACTCTGCCTCTTTGCTGGACGTTTTTGTTCTTGGGATGGTCCAATTGCAGGAGGAACTACTGTTCCCATTTAAATTTATGTTGTTACTTTAAATTAATCTATTAAACTAACTTGCCACTTAAAAGAACACTTCTATTTTGCATCTCCTAAAAAGTTGAATAGATTCAGGAGACGGTCAACAATATCTAAAAAACAAATCACGAGATCAAAGTTTCAGAATATGTGCATAGCCATCACCGTGAAGTATATTCCAGTAAGCAGCTAAATATTTCAATGGCTGTTATTTGGAGGGGAATACATAAGAAGGAGAGGGTAATATCCCAGCATGGAGATTCCACTTTCATGGCTGTGTGTTAGAGCCAGGATCAATCCAGGTTTAAACATTCTTTTCCTAAAAGGGCTTTCTGCTCTGTGCGGGTTCATGCATTGTGTCCCCTACCCAGAAAATAAGAGTGAAGGTCTATCAGTGTTTCAGCACAGGTTAGAAAAACCCTTCAGAGGAGACCCTGTGCCCGACCCCTTTCACTGTGGGATGATCCCACCGCCCACCACCTGGATTTTGGCTGGAGGAGACCCTGCAGGATCTCTGTTGGCACACCCAGCTGCGGAGGGCCAGGCGGCATCCCGCGGGACCAGAGCAGACCTGCTCTGACAAAAACCCTTCCCTGCCATGCCAGGGGCTATCAGCTCCCCAGCAGAGCCATTTCCATGCGGCTCCATCGCTGCTGGGGGCAGCTCCACCGCCTGCCGCCTCCCGCGTGTGCTCCTTCTGGGCGCCTCGCAAAGCCAGGCAGGGACTGAGACACAGCACAAGACATTCTCTCTCTTCGGTGCCGGAGCAATCTGTCTCTGTGGTCTCCCCAGCCTTTGCGAGCCCGGGGATTTGGAAAATAAAATATCAGCCGAATCCAACCAGATCATGTGGCACGGAATAAAGCAGAGACAGAGCTCGGGCTGGGCCTCACCATTCAGAAACACGGTGCTGTGCTTGGACCACTGATAATGGAGAAAAATAAACGCTTCTCGCAAACGACAATTTCTTACTTTCATTTTTCTTCCAATAAATAATATTGAGTTTGTGTAGATGCTTTTTAAGATGAAGAAAAATGAGGCAAAATTAAGTGGTATTGAACATCAAACCATCACTTTAGCTAAGCAGCAGGATGTTTAGATCTTTGCTGAAAGCTTGTCTGAACTACTGGAAGCTCCTTGACTCTGCAAAATCACGCAATACATTTTAAAGCGGGTCAAATATCAGGCACTTCAGCTGCTAGGAATTTCCCATCTGCAAAAGGAGAAGATGGAGAGGAAAGAAGCTCTCCCATCATTTCAGAACGTAGGAAAGGCTGGTGCTACAGTCAGGTGACAAGCTAGGGGGATTGGGTATTGTTTGATCTAAATGTTCCTTCTGAGAATTTAATTATGGATCATTATTTTTTAATACAAATAGATTTTGTTCTTTTTAAGCAAGGCCTGTGTCTAGATTCACAAGTATTCTGCAAATGCAGTGCCACGCATGCTTCTGAAAATCCTTAAGGACAATTATGTGCATAGAATATTTAATTGCATGTGCACATATGGATTATTTTCACCACTTGCATGGACACATCCCTAAGTGTTTGCACAAACAATCATAATATTTGGACATAATTTATTAGCTGGACAATTACACAAATTATATATTTGTATTTTAAATGAGTCCCATTTTTTATTACATTCTGTGTAATATTTGTTCAACTCATTAGGAAACATGAGGATTAAAATTCAGGAGTGTCTGGATGCACGCCTGTTACACTTAATTAGTGATTGCTGGGAAAAGGATCTGAGAATTATCATACCGCATAATGACGAAGATCTACACAGCAATAAAAATATTCCTCGCAGTGTTTTAATAAGATTCACTGCCTTTGGTAAACTTAAACAGGTGAAGTAAAATGCAGCATTTTGCATTGTGTCAGGCTTTAACTGCATAGTTTTAATTATAAATGTTGCAGGTGATTTAAGGAAATTGTCATAGTAGAAAGGTGTATTATTATAGATTTTTTACAGCCATGCTGCAATGGCTTTAGTGTATATTAAATATTTGAACACATACAATATACATTAAAAAATTGACAGAGCTGCAGAAGATAAAAACCCTGCACTTTTGGTATAAAGATTTCAGATACAATGCAGAGCACAAAACCAAAGTAACTGAGCAAGTGTGAATCACCCTGCTAGGATGCTGAGAATGTTCAAAGGGTTAAGGATGGCAAATCACATTTTGTTGCTATGTGCAGCAAGGATAAAAATCTACAGGAACCCCCTTTAATAGGTGAAAGGTGGTCTGAGCCAAAACGCAGACGCTGACGTCCAAGCCTTCCCCAGAGAATCAATGATGTTTTTTTGTGTGTGATCAATGTAATATTCCACAGCTAAATTTAGGCACTCTGCATCCTATGAAAATTGCACCTCTCTATGTCTAATTAACAATAAAAAATTGTGGTTATCTACAGGTTTAATTATTTAATCTACAAGGTTTTGATTAACTTAATCTCTTTAGCAAGGACAAGAGAGTATATGGGGGGGGGGGAAGCATTTCTAATGTTGTTTACTCGGAAGGAATTCTGTAATTTTCCCTAGTCAGCTTGTAAGATTACACCATCTTTGCTGTTAGCTCCCCTAACCCAAGCATCATACAGTGTGAGACAGACTGCGAATAGCTTGCGCTGCCTCACTGTATTACTTGTTTAAAACATAGTCTACAAAGCTTCCCCTTTTCAGTCTGGAATTTCTAAAGACTTTTAGCAATAGATCATAAGATTCAGGGTTTGATTTGGAAGTTAGAACCAGATGTCTTTAGCCACCCTAACTGGTTTGAGGCAGATTTTACCAAGCAAACAAACCTTTACCCTCAGGTTCACTCTCTTTTCAGTGCTGGGACTGAATTCTGCGTGTTTATAACTCACGGGGTGATACATGTTGGTCCTCCAAAGTCAGAGGGAGCTTTGTCTGATACCGATGGGGGCAGATTTCACTTTTAATAATTCATTTGGCACACAGGCTGGAGTACCTGCAGTGGTGCTGTGCAAAGGAGGGAACAGGAAAAAGACTCTCTCATCACAGAAACACTTCCAGGACCCATCAGCACTCTTTTCCCAAGCACTCAGAAGATGCTTGTTTATATGCTGTTGCCCTGCCCCAAAGTGTATAACAAAAATCATTTAAATGAGGATTTGAAGGATGAAACAGATCTGAGCCTAAGGGAGTAAGAGTTCAGCTCTGAGTTCTGACACTAGGCTGCTCTAAAATCACAAGCAGACCCATATGGCTTTTCTTAGAAGCATTAATAAGAGAAATTAGCACACGAGGAGATTTCTGGGAATCTTGCAATTCATATCAGACTGAAAAAAACCTCATAGAAGTCTCCTTTTGGAAATATACTGTACACTCTTCCTGTATTTTTCCCCTTAACATATTCCCCATGTGTGAAATGGACTAATGGAGATACACCATAAGCATTATTATTTAAATATCGAACATTGTTAACATCACAAATGTAATTGTGCATTCAAATATTTTAAGGGTGGGTGTCAAGATTATAGGGTCAGACGGGGTGATCTCCAGAGGTCCCTTCCAACTACAGCCCCTCTGTGATTCACTGATTCTCTAATATTTCATCTACCGTTGTAGAAATTACCTTTTCAAGTAAACGTTCATTAGGAATAAATGTCATAATATAGGGATTATTTTGAAATATTTTTCATGTTAAGCTTACATTCAAATGCATTTTCGTAGGAAGAAGCCCACGCTAGTGAATAGAACAAATTTTCATGAACCAGTTAAATGTCTATGCAGGCAAAGAAAAAATAGTTTGTCCAAAACCTGCAGAACATCTCTATTTGTATGATTCTGGGGGGCCCTGGTGACTCAGACAGAGAATTCAGACCTTCTCCCCCAAACAGAGAAGTTTGTAGTGTTATCATTGAACCAACAAGAAAAATAAAAGTGATACTTCCAGTTTTCACTTATTGAGAAGTAAGCAACTCATGGGCAACTCAGCTAGAAAGTGCCATCATTTCAGTTATTTGTTCCAAATTAATTCAAAATTTTTCTCCTGCACACAGACTCACACACACAGGAAGTATTGCAGCTCTTCAGTGATACTTTTAGAGTTCTAGTTCTAGAACTTTCTGATTTATCTGAAATTATAGGCCAAGGCCTGCTACCATCATCCCTCGGCACCACAGATACAGCAGAGACTTCTCCAGCTGTTCCATGCTCTACATTCCCTACTGTGTTCTGTATTACAGACAGAGTTTTTGTAAATGTTTATATTATCACACAAACATGGTTCTTGTGATCTTATCAGGGAAGTGTAAAAAACAAAGAAGATGAAAACATTTTTCCTATTGCAGTGGGCACATAAACAAGCAAATCAAATGTCTCCTTAAGGCACTCAGGTCTGCTTGTCTAAAGAAGGCAAGAGGCAGCGGAGGCTGATTACAGCCCTGTCTAATCTCTGTGATAAATGTGAGGATGAATTGCCACTAGCATTCTCCACCATCTCTCACAGACAGGCTCCAGAACCAACGTTTCTCTATAAATAAAGTTGTAAGGCCATTTTACAGCCATGTGTCCTTCTGGTGGAAAAAAAAAGGAGTCATTCACATATCCCCCCTCATGTAGTTAAATAAATAAAATAATTCTGGTTTGTTCCGTGAAGAAAGGATAGTCACAGAACTTAGTTCATCCTTTCTGTCTGTAGAGCTTTTTATGTTAAATATTAAAACCAACAAATTGTAATGACTGAAAGGCACAGGAGCCTCAGTGTTTAGAGGGAACAAACATTGTTAATGTCAATACTTCCAGGGGGTTACTGATCTTTATGAAATCTTGATTGATCACACAGTAAAATAAAGACATTTCTATTCACTTAACATGCTTGGGTTAGTGAAGTCCTGTAACTCATCTGTGCACAAAACAGGACAGAGTGGAATTTCAGCTCAGGTATGTCCAATTGGGAATGCCAGCCACTGCAATTTTACCTATTTAAGTAATGTGTCTTAACAACGATAGGCAAAAAACCCAAGAAAATTACCCAAACTCAACTCCCCAGTACTCCCAAACAATTAAAAATATACTAAAAATCATGACTGACCTGTTGTAATCCCAGACCACAAGCTAGGAATGTTAGACACTCTATATCTAACAGAGTTAATATGATGGAAAGAATGAAGATCAGAGGAACAAACGGAAAACTAATTTGGGAGATATTCAAACATTTGAGAAACTAACAGGCTCAGCTCCATTCCAAGAAAAGAAGAGGGTGTGTGTGGCAGAGCAAGCAGAAATTGAAACACTGGAGGACAGCACTTTCATTTGACAATTTGCTGAAAATTTCTAGCTGGCAGCAGCATTTGAGTTGTACTTAGTCTGCTCTTAACTGTGGTTCTTGCTCTACACAATGATAAAGGCTGACCTAATGAAAGCAAAATTAAGTAAGGTCCAGATCCTGTGTGCGATTTTTTTCAGGTGTTTACTCATTCAGTGCCCCCGCAGGCCCAAATGCTAGCTCGTTATTCCCAACAGAGCTCCATCTCAAATCAGTGACACAGACACAGGGAAAGGTTACTTGAACTATCCAGAACCTGGTTTTGAAGCAAATTATTCTTCCATATGTTCAATATGTTTAGAAGAAGTTAATCCAGGCAGGCCTATGCATTTATGTTTAACATTTCTGAAAAAAAAAA
>VZRL01004529.1:1343842-1408864 GCA_013397895.1 Origma solitaria | reverse complement strand
AAAAAAAAAAAAAATTGAATCCAACTGAAGTAACAGGTGACCGCATTAAAAAAGGAAAAAAACCAAAAATGTCAGCAGGATCACAGCTATTTTTCAGATGATTCTGTCATGCATGTTCCTGACAAAGATTGCGCAGCTTTCTCAGGGTATGTGTTATGTCTGTACAGTGAACAAGGTGATTGCCCACTGAGATTATGCTTTATCCAAAGCAAATAGGAACACGTGGGATGAAAACTGAAATTGTTGAAAAGTGGAGAATGGAAGGACAGAACAGGCAGGTGACTTCCAAGGTTACATGCAACAAGTTTCCGGTGCAGGCAAAAGAGTCTTTCAATCTGAACCACAGGCAATAAGGAAAATATCTGCCCATGTGGGATGAGGAAATATTTAGTTTGCCCCTCCGGGTCAGTTTTTGGTCTGAGAGGTGCTGTGGGGTCCCTGCTCTGCCCTGGGCTTCCACACTGCTAACGGGAAAAATCCGTCATGAAAACAGAGCAGCTGTTGGAGCAAGACCAAAAACACTTCCACTCTTTTCACAGGTGATACAATCCACCCTCCCTTTCCTTAGGTTAGCTTTTCTAAATGCATTCCTTTCCCCTGTAATAGATTAAAGAGAAAATTACATAAGTCTTGCATAAACAATGCTTTTAAACAGTCACAGACATGTCATTTTTATTTCTCCCCTCTAGACAAGTTCTTTCCCCAGTGTGCGTAAACTTTCTAGAAGATGGACGTCAGACTTCCTTTCAGGAGCTCTGAAAACCAGTGAAGAGATTCTTTTGAACGTCAGGGAAGCTTAGTCACCTGATTAGAAGCACCCAGGGAAATTTCATTATTTGAACTGCTTCCTGACCAAGAGCTGAAATTAATGTGTCCATGGGAGCAACTTCAGTTGCAGCAACTTCAGAGCACCTGTGCGAATGTGTGATGCATCTTTATTTCTCTATTCCGAGAATCCCTTTTCCATCCCACCTTAACAGCTCCTTTTCTGAAAGACTGAATGGCAGAAGGAATTCTGTGGAACATTTTTGGCCGCGGGGTCACAACGAGTTTGGCCCTGTACCTGCGTCACACTGCCAACACAAAAAAACTCTGTTAGTGACCAAAATGTCATTTGTGGCTTGCAGTGTGTAAGTGCAATTCTCTGTTAACAATACACAATTACTTTTTCCTGGCTTCGTTTTCTGTTGGTGCTAACAATATATGGATTTACCAGGCTATGACAGTTCTGCCCTTGATATCGAAGGCTTTCCTGTAAATAAATTAAGTGAAATGTAAATTAAAAAAAAAAAAACCCCAAGCTTAACCCAGTTTGTGAAAGACTGCTTGTTCTGTTCGTACTTTTGTCACTGCAGGCAAGCAGAGTGTGAAGCAGGTAAAAAAGTCAAGCAAGCTCTTGACGTCAGTTATTCCTCATTTGGAACAATTTTAAACAATCTTTGACTTATGTTCATATGCTGATCATTGATTAAGCCCCAGGGATGTTTCCTCCAGTTTTTCTTCTCCTTTATTACTATAAACAATGTAGTACTTTTCCAAACCACTTAGTCTCAGACTCTGTGCACAGTCTATTAATAAGTGCATCCTTATCTATTTTGTTTCTCATTAATACCTAGACGACAGCTGATTTTCTGACAATCTCTGGGTCTCTGAAACACTCATCATTATCAGCAATAAGTCATGTTTATTCCTTAGATGCACTCAAACATTAGAATTTATGCACAAAGGATAAATCATTCCTCTAACAGAATGATCAGGTTTTGCATTTCTCCATCTAGTTACACGTCACTCACTTGGCGTTTTAAGTTAAATGAATATGCTCACTTAAAAGAAATAATAAGGAAAAAACAATAGGATGAAAAGAGGTTTAATAGCCAAGTAGCATGCATGCATATAACCATGAGGGACTCCTGATGTCATGAGAAGCCACTGATGCCTGCTTTCCTGCACACAGCACACACGGTAGTCTTAGAGATAGTTTCTCTCAGTATTTTTTACTGAAGGCAAAGGAAGGCTTCAGTTCGCAGATTAATAGGCAGTGACTTGGCATTTCAGTTGTTTTCAGTAAATATTGCGTGTGTGTACCTGGGTTTCATGTTTCTCCATAGCAGGGATCCCAGTAACACAGACTGCTCAAGCTTTGCTTGCAGCCTTTCTCCAAACCCTTTGCAAAAGCTACCGTGGTGTCTTTCTGCCACCCCCCGAAAGCCTTGACTTGCCTAATGACAATGGTTTTATCCGGCACAGCCACTGAAATAAGCACTGCATCTCAAGAGATGGAGTCTCAGCTTCCTCAGAGGAGCTGTGGACACCGCAGCTCCTGATTTTCCAGCCTGGAGCTGAATCCTTACCTCAGGTCAGCTCTGGACTGCGCGTGAGATGTGCCAAAAGCTGAACCTGGAGGTGTCAGTCTGGCCAAGATGGAAAAGCCACGCAATGGCTGATCGGAAAAACCCACCACACCGAGAGCAGCTGCTAACAGGGAAATGATTCCTCTCCTTCCCATCTCTTTTTACGGTCAGGAAGGGCTCTTCATTCAGGCCAGCACTGCTCCAGAAAGTGCCAGAGCAGAGGGAAGGTGGAAAACACAGTATTCCCAAAGCTGGAGGGAGCAGGAAGGGAGCAGGTCTGAAATAACAGGTTTGCAAAAATACAGGTGAGTTGGTTTAACCTTTCTATTCGCAAGCTGCTAGACTATCCACCTCATTTCTCCTGATTTCCAGTCTATCACCATTCTTCACAGAAAACATGTAATGTTAGGTTGTTTTGGTTTTTTTTTTCTGCCTGGTTATAAATTCAGTGCATCTTTAACTGAGAATATTCTGAGAATATTCTAACTAAAAATGAAAATTGGTTTGATTGGACCAAATACCTATTTCTGCCATTTCCATCGACAGGGGAAAAAAAAAAAAAAAAAATCAAACCACAGAACCCCACAACATTTGAATGCTCTCTTTTATGAGTATGTGAAAATAATTCCCATTTTTTTATTCAGCTATTTATTCATGGACTACCAACTGAGAGCAGAATAGTGCAGAGCACTGCACAACTACAATTTAGCACGAGAGTTACGTATTTCTGCAGTCAGGTCATACAGTAACAGGATCAGTCTGCCACCAGCTGGACCTGAACCTTTCAAGAGCATCACGAAGCCCAACAATGTTTATCTTCAGTCATTTAATGCTATTGTTCCTTGCCTTTCTCAGCCATGTTCTGCACCGTGACAAGAGCGGAAGTCTTTAAGTTTCTTCACACATCTTTTTCTGTCTAAAAGGTGCTGAAGTGTTAAGTAACTACTGCTAGGGTAGCTCAGGACAAGCATATTTTTTGTGTACATGGTGATAACAAGTGTTTCTGGTTCTGAATATTAAATTCACAGGACAGTGGCCTGCTAATTTTTTTCGCTTTCTATTGGTTAACAAAAATTATCATTGTATTGGGTTTGAATGGCGAGCTTTTGGCATCAGAGGGCCTTATAGGGGTGGCTTCTCTGAGAAGTTGCCAGAATCATCCCCCATGTCCAACGGAGCCAATTCCAGCTGGCTCCTTCTTTTTCACCTCCTGATACTTATTCGAAATATTCTCCTCTGAATATTCTGGGTTTTATCCTCTGATATTTTGTCAGGTGTGAAAATTCCAGCCTACCAAAGAAACACAGGATCGAAGTCCAAACTGGCTTACTAGAGGTCAACACATCTGGGGAGGTTTTCCTGCCATACTTTTTACTTCAATTTTTGATTCAGCACACCTACAAAGCGTGGAGGGCTGGCAGCTACTGTTCTAATAAACACAACAGAGTAATTACAGATGATCCTGAACAAAGTTATGAGAGGTTTGCAATCCTCTCCTGCACCGTGTGAACTCAAATTTGTGACAGTTCTGTGATGGATCTGTAGGGACCTGAAGCCCTTCCCTCCCCTACCCCACTGCCCAATCCAATCTCCAAAAATCCCACGGTGTGCGCAGGAGAGTAAACACTCAGACCAAAGCCACTGCAAGCAGCAGCGGAGGTTAAGAGAGAAATACTATTAGTATGCAGTGCTGCTCCTACACCAACAGCTGGTAAGCCCTCGGAAAAACATAAATAAACCAACTAGAGACAGAAGAACAATGATGCCCAGTCATGCACTGCAACATCCTCTTTGGGAAGCAAGGGGAAAAGGGAGGGGAAATTTTCATTTTTGGGCGTATGACCTAGCCACCAGTGACCTTTAAGAAGCAGGGTGCCTTTATGTACAGCTCTGAGATGAGGTACACAAGCGTGTCTGGATAGACAATTAATTATGTACAAATTCCGTCAATTTGTCTGCACCATTTTTTAAAAAAAAAAAACATGAGAGCTGGAACAGTCTAAGAGCTCCCAAAGGAATGTGTGGGAACCCTTGTCACCTGTGAAATAACACTCTAGCTGTGAAGTTTTCAATACCTACACCAGAACACTGGAGACAAGTCATTGTGCAAAGGAAGAGCACCTAGTAAAATTTAATTACAGCGTTTCTACTGTTGATTTACAAAATTTGCAATGGTTACATTTCCTGGCTTGTATGCAAGATTACTAACCAGCTTTTAGCTGAAAGGGTAAAAATTCTCACTTATTTTAATGCATCAGACAGGGGAGAAAAAGGTGATAATGGGAAAGAAGAGCTCTACAAAATCTAAGAGGTGCCTATTGCAAGACTGACAACTTCATCAACAAGAATGCATATGGATGTATGAATATACATCTACCTCTTTCTGCTCATTAGATTTAATTCTCCTCAGACGGAGGTTAACTTGGTTCATCTCAGTTTCTTCCTTTCCCATTTCAACAATCCCATCACAACACAGGCCTGGACCAAAGCTCGGTGATTCAGCTCAAAGGTACATACATGAATTGCACAATCATATTAACAGAATACTTGATTTTCAAAGTAAAATGCAATTCCAAGGCATTCAGTGGGCGCAAGAGCTGCCTTCAGTAAAAGCAGAATCAAGTCATAATACTGCAGATCAGATCCTGTTCTGTTTTTTATACAGAGATGGAGATCAGTTTTAATCATCTTATTAGTGGTGGGCTTAGTTTAGGGCAGGATGTGCTCTGACACCGATTTTAATGGCATATTAGAGGTATAGATAGTAGCATCAAGAACAGTTTTCCAAATTTTGTAAAAGTGAAGAAAGTGAAAATCTAGAGCAGAAAATAAATAGACCTTTAGTGATTTCATGGCTGAAGAAATAGCCAAGATCTTCTCCCAACAATAGGTTCTCCTAAACTCAGAGATCTCCAAAATCATTAGTGTATTTTCTTCTTCTTCACTTAAGAAATGGGCTATAAATTCTTACTGATGTGCAAAACCTGCTTATTAACCACCTGCAACTTTTCCATTGACTGTGGAAACTGCCATTTCATCATCGTGACAAAACCTCCTCCAAGTGTTTTGCCAAGTCACTCACTGCTCTATGCAATTAAAACAAATGGAAGATTTTAAATTTCATAACACTTCATGCACACAGGATTTCCAAACAAAGAGAGCTGTGAACACCTTGGTGGAACACTGAAAAGAATGCTCCTGGCAGGGTCTCTTTCCTGTGCTCACCCACAATGATTACACAACTGTGGGGGGAAAAGAAGTATTTTAGCACTAACCATCTGCCCCCCATCAATTGTAAAAATCAGCATAAACCTCCCTAGAGCAGAGGAAGAGATTAACAGCAAATATTGGACCAATCTGCCTCGTTCAAATTGAACCATTCATCCGCTCTCAAGACTGGAGGTTAGGGTGTGTATTCTACCAGACACTGGCAGCAGTTGGAACATTCCCTTCCTCTCAAAAAAGATCTCAGGCACCCACTACTGTAATCTTTACATTTATAGTAACATGCCAGTTTCTACTTGTATTTAAAGTAAGCTCTAATTGTACATGGGATTTTAGGTCTCAGTTTAAATTTGTTATATGAAACAGTATTCTCCTACAGATTTTTCAAGGAAAGCTGAGAAAACACTATTTTTTAAGAATACAAGTAAAAGAGATGGAAAATAGAAAATCTTTTTTTTTTTTCCTCTCAGTGTTGGGAGAACAATAATTTAAAATAGAGATGATAATGATGATGATGAGTAGTGCTTGAAAAGTGACAATTTCATTCATAAAATTGCTATTGTATTTTTATCAGCTTGAATTATGGAATTTGCCCTACGAATTGCGTTAATTATTTCCTATCATTCAATACTTCATTTTCATGTAAAAGACCTCCACTGACACATTGTCCCTGTATGAATATTATATTATTTGGGTTTTCCATTCTAAGCAGGAGAAGATGCTGCTAATATTTAGATGAGCTCCAGAAGAGGAGAAGACTAAAAGCACATGTGCTGGATGAGAAAGGAGTACAGACAATGGAATCACCATTGTCTAATACTCCTTACCTCAAAAAAGCTCTCTCAACACATGCATTTTTACTGTCACTCCCTGCTGCCCACTCTAATGAACAAGTTATGCTCTTCACCTTTACCGATCTTATCTTATAATTGTGCAGGGAAAATGTTAATTGAGGCAACATGCCATACCAACGGGAGGATTTATCCATTCTACTCACACTGTTTCGCAGTGATTTAGCATGACAGTTAATTTGTGGAATGAACTTGTTGTGGATTTCATTTCTCATACAGGAGAACATCAGATGTTTGCTCCATTCCAACAGGCTCCACTTGAACTGCTAGCCCCTGTGAGAACCTTGTCAGCATCACATATTATACTACCATTACCTTGTATCTATAGACTTCCCATACAAAAAAAATCCCAAAACCAAATCAAAGCAAACAAAATAAAAGGACTGAAAAATAAATCCAGATTTTGACATTGCTGAAATATACCAGTTTGAGGTAAATGGTTATCTCTCCTCTTTTCCATTTCCCCTCTTTAACAGCAGCACATGGTATTTCCAATATTCCACTTGGATATAGAGCAGGAGGTCTGCAAACAGGAGGCCAACTCATACTCAATATGCAAGGGGAAGTGTCTGATAGCCTAGGAAGTGGAGATGCCTTTAAAAAAATGAAGGTAATTTAAGAAGAATTAAAATTTTGCCCAGGGTGAAAGTGGGCAAAAAGTCGCTATCCTATCCCCAAATGTTCTTTGTGGCTCATGGGGATACAAGTTCTGCCCCCCTTCCTTTCACCTGCTGAGAGCAGAGGTAAAGGTGTGGCACATTTCCTTACGCCATAAGGTTCTCATTAATGCAATTTTCCAGGTGTGCATAATATATTTGATGGCGATCATCTGGCCAAAATAGTATATGAAGGCAGCAATAGAAAAAAAATTGCAGTTGTTAAGTTTGGAGTTTATTGCCTCAGAACTTCACACAAGCCCAGCAATATATATGCTACATTGCATTATGAGCCCAAGTTGCTTTTCCAACAGCAAGGAAATAAGAATTCTAATGTACCTTCTTGTGTGGCTTCTATCTATATTTGGGTCCAATTTTGCTGAAGACTAGTGAACACCATATAACATTTTTGGGTTTCTATACATTGTCCAGCAAGATGAATATATCATGCAAAATATTGCCAAGTGTTTATCCTCACTGTGCTAAATAATTTTTATACACTTAGTTGCAGCATCATTTTTTTCCCAGCTGTATCAGTGGAATTTACTAAAAAACCCACAATGTAGTAGCCAAAAGTGAAGAGGCTAAATCTCAATTTAAAGAACAAAAATGACATGAAAGAAAGATTGGGTAAAGTTTAAGCCAATGAAAGTATGAGTCATTATTATATAACAAGCAAGTTGGATATATTTTAAGCTGAAAAAAAAAAAATAGGTTGAGAGGGGAAGAGAGCACAGAAGTGGGAGTCAACAGGGGAACTGAGGTAAAGTAAGTGGGTATGTAAAAGTTTATGAGCACTATTAGGAACTTCTATGTTCTCCTAATTCTTGTTTACCGATGTTCTTTGAAGCCTCAGGTAGAACTGCTATGAAATGTTAACTGTTTCCATCCCAAGGGGTGAAGTGTCCATTCAAACCTCATCAACGCAATTAATTGCCATTAGGTAGCTATTAGGCAACTTCTAGGTAACTTTGACAAACTTATTCTGTTCATAGGAGACACAGCTGGGTAGAAATTAGTCTCTAAAAATACTTTCACACAACCTGCTTGTTTTCTAGTCACTGTCTTCTTATGTTATGCTCATTCCATCTGTCAATAGATATGAGTCACACATTCGACCTTTCAGTTTCACTTGCGCACATAAATTTCTTCCAATTTCCTGTGAAACAAACACTTTTAACTCTTTAGGGGCTAGCAGTTCCCACGGATAGCATGCTAGAATGGCTGAGGTAGAGGCAAACTCTCGTGCTGATGTTCTTGTCTTTCCAGCCTGCATGACATTTTGGGAGTAGATTGTCTCTCCATTTTGCTGACCACCCTTCTGCCCGCACTGCCACTGACTTGTGCTGAAAAAGCAGCAAATGTATGCAACTCTGGTTCAGAAAATACAGCCTAACTATATTTTCAAAGAATGCTAAATGCCAGAGAAGCAGATACAAGTCACTCCTGACAATGCCAGCCATGACCAGCAGATTCACTGAAGAAAAATGGTGATTTTACCAAAGCAAAGCTGTAATTTTACCATTTTTAAAACTGAAACAGTCAACATTTGGTTCAAAGCTAACTTAAAGACTCACGCTTGCCCAAATGCTACCCACTGACATAAATCATGATGTCACCATCATGATTTACCAACTGATCCTACGTTTTTCCTCCCCAAACACTATAAACACCTCCAGTATGAACAAAGAATGAACAGAGCCACAAAGAACACAGCAACAAATGTGAAAGTAAGAGCATTATTTTGGGATTTGAGAGTATATTGCCTTACTTTCTTTCAGACATGGTGCACAATTTAATTCAATCTTTCAGGAAGCTTTAAAGGCAAAGGGGGAAAAAAATTAATTTTAATAAGAATCGCAAAGCTGGGCTATTGAGACATCAAACACTGCACAGTGACCTGGTGAAGAGCGATGGAGACTTGATGGGTACAATTTGTTAGCAGACCTCGTTTGCAAGCTCATTTAACTCATTATTGTTGAAACAGCAGCTCTGCAGCAAGATGCTTTCACAGAACAGAAGACTCGCAGTCTGTTTCAATTAAGCTTTACAATGGCATGAAAGGCTCTGTGGTTTGGCTTTCTCGTTCCCTTCCAAAACACACCAGACTTGGACCAACTGTGACATTGTCCCATCAAAACTACCAGATTTCCCTGTCTTTAATAACTGGGAGACAGTTTTAATGGGGAAAATAGGATCAAATCTCCAGGTCAGGCCTGGAGCTCAAAGCTGGCAGGGCTGGAGGGGATGAACTCTGGCTGGGGTGACACTGGGACAGCTCAGGCTCCTCTGCCTCTGCCCCACTGTGACAGCCTAAAGGGGTCGGTGAGGTTTCAGCCCTGTCACGTGGGAGAAGCAGTTTAGAAAAATCTGGAAAATGTGGAAGCATCCAGAAAACCTGCTATTGACTTATGGCTGAAGACTGGATTTTCTGGCCTTGGGACATTGGTACATTAACATGAAATAGCAAACCAATGTGTGATTTGTTGCTATAACATATATGTGCTCCCAGTCACTTATTTAAGCACAGACTAACCAAGCCAACGAACCCAAGATGACACAATAGATGCACACACCTGGCCTTGATGTTAAAAATCTTATCTTTCCTTACAGAAAACACACTGCTGGTGATTTATCCTCACTGCACACTTAAGGAAACAACAACAGAAAAAAGAATTTTCAAGTAGTACTGAGGTCAGTAGCAAACAGCAAATTTGTACATTGGTTCCTGAACTGAAGAAAAGGAAAAAAAAATCTATACATGGACAACACCAAAACCAGAGCCAAAATTAGCAATAAGCAATATTAGTCATATTTTTTGCTGTTGTTGCTTTGTTTTTTTGTTTTCTTTCGGGTTTTTTTGTTTTGTTTCAGGTTTTTTTTTTTTTTTTTGGTAGGGTTTTTTTTTGTGGGGGAGGGTTTGGGGTTTTTTTTGGGTTTTTTTGGTTTTTTTTTCTTGAGTGGGAGCCGGGCAAAGTGGAAGGGTTATGGTTTTTTATTAATACTTTTTGTTTGCTTTTTCACAGTGTCAAGAACCATTCAATCAGCATTTGTATTCTGATATTTCGGTCATCACGTGCCTGTAGGCTAAATTAAAATTAGCATCCTTCAGGTTCTTTATATTTATTAGTTCAGATAAACAGTTGCCATTGGCACACAGTTAGCTGACAGTAACACCTAGAGCGTTAAAAAAAAAAAAAAAAAAAAGAAGCAAAAACGAGGAAAAATCTGTTAAGTGACTGCTCTGTTTTAACAGGCAGCTTTTCTGTGTCAAACTTCATCTTTCAAAAATATTTATAATACGCAGTCCATTTACAGATGTACATGTGGTCTACTCTTGGCTTTCCTAAGGCTCCAAATCTCTTGGCATTTTTCTTCACCTTCCAAAAGCATAAATGTTTTTTATTGCTCAAACTGCTCCTCACTGAAGCTAACTGAGTTTAGAAGTTGACTGTCAGAATATGTGTGATGACACAGCAACTTAGTCAGGTTTCTCTGAAGTCCATGTGTATTTGTTTCGCCACAAGAACCTGATCTTGTTTTTGGCAAGACCAGATTTTGATTTCACAAATCAGACAAAGAAAAGAAACGTTAATATGAGAATTTCAAATAAATGTTCCACAGGCAACCATTACTGTCCAAATTTATTGTTAATTGTGAGACTATGACCTAATACGGCCTCTAATTTAAGGCTAATTTTAAATAAAAACAAGTACTTTTTATGTTTTAATTAGCTGAAGTCAGTGGGCTTTAGATTAAAATCAATTAGGAGTAAATATGTATTTTAAGTGTCTGATTAAATAAGTTTCTGTATATACTAATGAAATCCAAGATAATCAGTACAAGTAGAATGAAGAAAAGAATTACAGAAAATCTGAACTTAGTTTCTTTTAAAGGGCTCTTCCCAAAAAGCCAAGCTAGTGGTCCATATATTGATAACAGTAACACTAAGAATGAGAAGTACAGATTTGTAGATTCTTTATGAGATATGCATTTGCATCAAGTGGCTCATCACTTGATGCAAATTTTGCAGCAACTCTGCAGAGGTCCAGTAACTATAGTAATTTATTTGTTTCAGAGAATTCCTAGCTAGGAAAGGTAAAATTTAAGAGCAGTCTTTTGGGACAAAATTCTTGTCTGAAGCAACGTCAACACCACAAGCCTTGAACTCCTCAACCAGGAATTAGAAAACTATTTTGCTATTACAAGAAGCAACATTCTACGGTATTGTCATTTCTCATGAAGTTTCTAAAAACAGTAAAGTTTAAAAACAAAATGAAAAAATACATTCGTGTGTGTGCTCATTCTTTCCTGATATTTAACAGGTAGAACTGGTCCAAAGCAGCCAATAATTGAACAAGTGTTGCTTTCAGCAATATTTTCCAACCACAGCTCCTAGAAAACTTGTTAACTGATTGCAAACATATAAGGAAAAACTTCATCAAAATTTCCAAAGAGCAACAAATTTCACACATCATTCGGTTTCTGCAGGTTGATCTGGAACCTAAAGTTTAAACAAATGATGCCGAATGGGAATAGACTGCTTATGATTTAGCATACTAATATGCCCAGCCTCCTTCATCTGTATGCTGCAGAGTTTTATGGCTACAAGCTGCATTAAAATTGATGAAAGGCAATGGAACTTCTGCTGGATGATTCTGTGCATCTTTGAGTCGACAAAACAACGCCGCATTTTTAATTTTTGCTCACAAGGAAACCTCCCAAATATTTTGCTCCTCTTATTTAATAAAAATGCCTTTTCTCCAAGTAACTCGATTTCCTGCTTTGGTGCTGATTCACTATTTCCACTCTCAGCTCATTGCACACCGCAGCCGAGGACCAGTGATTAAGCCGCTGTTTATAGCAGGTCAGTGGCACAAAATTATCTGTTAAAATAAAAGGATATGGGGGACGTGTAAAATCCTCCAAGTCAGATCTTGCAAAAGTCCTAGAAGCAGCGAAGGTTTAGAAAAACCCTACACTAAAATAAATGAAGCACTAAATAAATTAGTGATTAATTATTACATATAGAAGACAATTAAAGTTAGACTTCTGAGCTCGAGAGATGTGTAGAGGGGCACTGCAGAGGAGGAGGGTGACATCCATGGCTGCACGGGACAGCAAAGAGTTTTTGTTTTGGGTTGGGAGGGCTGGAACTGCCCTGGATGGCTTCATTACGCTGCAAAGGCGCTTGTTCTCTTAGCGCTAATTAAACCTTGGGGAGCAATCTGTTGAGGTAGCTGGAGAAAATGTGGATGAGAGCAAGAGAGGAATTTTAATGTTTTAATCCCAAGCAAAAGGAGAAACTTTCAAGTTCTAATATTCTGGGATTCCAGCGGAGGAGTTCCCTGACTGATACTGCAGAGAGGTAGAGCTGAAGCTTGCCAATGTTTGCAGCACTTTACAGGACTGGGTCCTTTTAATGCAGGTCCATTAGTACACGATAAAAAAATAAATTAATAGCTGCCTCCTTATATAGTTGTACAGTCACAAATACTCAGTTTGTCAGGGTTGCATTAGAGTTTTTGGTTGCATACCAGAAGTACCCCAGGTAGAGCCTTTGAATCACTAAATATTTTCCTGTTCATCTTTCAAATTCTGGTTACCAAAAGAAGGAACCACCACTATCTTGCAGCAAAGAGGTTCCTGCGGCTTCTGTTTGCTCTCACTAATGACAGCAACATCGCCGAGGGCTGTGCTCTCGTGCGAGCTTGTATCAGAGATGGACTGCCAGCACAGGTAATGTCTGATCTTTCACCTAAATGTGAATTTAAGCGATGGCTGTTTTTTTCTTCTAGGTCACAGCTTGGAGAACTGAGGACAGATAAAAGTCAAACGAGATAAAAGAGACTGCTTGTTTCTTTGCTGACAGAAAAAGGGGCAAAATGGGAGGAGGTCTAGGGATCAAATGAAAAAAAAAAAATCAACTAGCGACAGTTCCCTGCCAAGGGAGATGGAGAGGGATAAAAAGGGAGGAGAAGGTGTTTTCTAGATTGGCTAGCTGGCTTAGAGCTGAGAGAGACGGAGCAAGCAGCTGTGAGACAGAAATACTACAGCTCTGTTACAGCTTTTTAAGGGGTAAAAACTACAGGAGTATAGTGAATCATCAAGAGAGCAACAAATATACACAGATTTGTGTGTCTGGGGACAACTTTTTGGGCAGATAATATTTTAGATCACTGGAGATTAAAGTATTCCCTTTTTTAGACTTACAAGAGCATCAATGCTTTATAATCCAGATAAAGCCATACTTCAGAAAAAATAATAAAGTTGAAATCTTTGCTGGGAAACACCATGGATGCAGAATAATAATTAAAAAATCCAACAAAAATCTCCTTGCAAACACAGCTGTCCCTCCCCATTTGGACTTTTCAGACACTTTTAGCTGCGAAAGAACAGTTCAAACACTGCATTTCGCCAAATCCCACTCCTCTGTTAAAGTAACCTCTTCAGGGATTCCAAACTTCCCAGAAATCTTCACTTGTCTACCTTACTTTCTTCCCTACACCCCCATCTTCCTTCACCTCTATCTCTCCAAATTCCCTTTAGCTTCTATTTCTCTCCACAAATCTGCAATTCCATGACCTTGTTCACAGTTGCTGATGTCCTTTCCTCTCAAATTTTTGTCACACACCTCCTGTGCAGTAACCTTCTCCCCTCAGCTTCCCCCTGCTGTCCCAAACTGCAGCCACCCTTCCTTGAACAAGAGATTCTTTTTGTCCCTTAAGGGAATGAGGCAAGAGAGTGATCATGGAGTGAAGGACCACCTAAATTTCTGTTCTCACAGGACGAAGGGCCATGCTAATAATTTTTTACAGTAGGGAGGAAAAAGCAGGCTCTAAGTTTGCTTTTTAAGTGAGACTTTTTTTGTCCTAACCTGCAGCACATACATTTGCTATTGAGGAGCACTTTTTAAATACTGGGTGCGCATGCCTAACTAATCCATACAGTGTGTTTCATTTGTTTTGAGAAGGGAAAAAACCCCACCAAAAACTCCACCAAAAACCCAAACACGCACACAAATAATCAACTCAGCCTTAAATAAATGATGTTCAACACTGAAATCCTCAGGACCTTAGCTGATACTTAGATATTGGATCCACAAAATATTTTTTCCTTTTCACGGAAGGAAACCACCTAGCCCTAAACACTTTTTTCTTTAATGTACTCAAATTGGTTTGGGGATTCTCTCAGCACCTAGAGGCTGTAGGCTGCCTGGGCACCTGGCAGAACAAAACAGCTGGGTTTTTTCAGAGACCTAAAGGCTTTCATGTCTGGCCAATGGGTACATCTATCTAACACTTTAGCAAAAGCTACAAGCACCCTCCCTTCAGAGAACCCCTCTCCTCAGTCCCTCAAGATCATTTAGAGGTTTTTCATTGAAATGCTTAGAGGACCTACCATCAAATAATTTCATCTCATAGCTAATAATCCAAGGACTTGATATTAAATATACTTTCAAAGAAATATTGTGCTCTAAGCTGGGAAAACATAATGCCTGTTATGCAGAAAATAAACTGAATCTTTTTTGTCAAAGAAAGTGATGAATTCACTCTTGACCATAGCTGTCTTCTGAACTTCCAAGATGTGAACTGCCTTTCAGTTGTCATTTTCCATGGACCCATGCTCAGAAACTTCAAAGGCAAAATGGTAATAAAAATAAATGACCAGCTGCCTCAGAAAGCAGGGAAGAGCCAGTAAAGAACTTCAGCGTTATGAGACCCATAATGTCATTCCTCTCAGCAGAAAAAGTGCAGCCAATAAAAAAATTTAAAAAAAAATCTAGTTCACCTATTTCTTTACAAATTAATTTAATACCATGCCAAAGTACTGCACACAACTTTTCTGACATATAAGTCTTCCTTTGAAGGCTCAGATGATCCATAATAATAGCCTTTTACACAAATAGAAAAGGTAACTCAAACACAGTCTGAGTGAAGAAGTCTTTTGAACCAATGTTTAAGATCTTCACTCATGGATACTCATTGATATAATTTATCTGTTTCAAGAGACCAAGGATAACAAAAGGGTATGGAACAAATTAACAGTCCAACAGATAACTGAAAAATATCAGTAAAGTTGTGTAAGTTATGGAAGGTCTGGCAGAAATGCCCATTCTGTTCCCAGAATTAGAATTCAAAAGTTCGAGCTCATTTCAAATCCAGCACTTTCCAGTTCTGCATGTTTTCTTTGTGCAGTTAAAGGGTTCAGGGCAGCAGACATTGGGAGATGGATTGAAGATGTGCCAGGACCCAGAAAGTCTGCAGCGAGGGATGGGTGAACCAGAACACACCTGCATTTCTAACTGCAGTCGGATTAACCTTGTCACCCTCCATTTAAATTTAGAGGTCTTGGAGAGAATTTCTGGTCCCACCAGAAATTAAAGCTGGAGGTAGCAGCAGGGGCAGGATCAGATGGAGGGCTGTGTTTATAGCAAGGCCTGTCGAACCACTGCAAAGGCCATGTGCAGTGGGCAAGGGATTTAAGGCGTAAGATATAGACAGGAGAGAAGGAGGGCTAAGATTTGCTGTTTCAGAGAGCCCAGGCTGAGCGGAGAGCTGAGCTGTTTGGAGGATACCAGAAACAGAACACAGTTCATGACAGAGTCTGGCATTGGGAGGTGTTAAAACCAGATTTAGGCTTAGGTAGAGTATAAAGCACCTTGATCCCCCAAACCGAAGTTATTACTTCATCCCACAGCGATCTTAAAGCAGACTGAACTCTAGAACTGATGCAGGTTTTTACAGTTAGGCCTAGGAGACTGTAAACTTAAAATTAACAAAAATCAAAATGAGTGGACAAGAGCAATGCTTACTACTCAATCTCAGAGGTTAAGTCAGGGCACTGAGAACATATTTAGAATGAGAACTCGGTCCAAACATAGCTGCAAATAAATTTTAGAAGCGCCAAGAGATTAGGATGAAGGCTGTGAATCACTTGGGATTTGGATTATGACCTATGGGGGCAGAAGTTCTTAAGTTACTAGGTTGCACAGTTTAGAGTGGGAATAGAGATAATGTTGTGAAATTCAGTGATTTAGAGCTAGGTTTATATCACAGTGCTGCAGTGGCATCAGGTCTAGGACAAGACTGAATGCTGGCGGTGGCTGGGATTAAGGTTGAGATGGGCAGAAATCCCCAAGCTTGGCTAAGAAGAAGCTGGGAGCTTTCTTAAAAAGGTTTAAGGCACAAACAAGGTTGTAAATCGGTAAAATAATGGTGTAATAGAGATTTGAAAGTGCCACAAGGACCAAAAATTTTGGCGGAAGGCATGAGAATGTGATACATCTCATGAGGCAGGAAAAAAAAAAAAAAAAAAAAAAAAAAAAAAAAATCAGTCTACATTCAAGCAAATGATGTGAGCACCTAAAAGAATGGAAGTAAAAGCAGCCTTACCACCTCCCTTTAACAGCACTTATTCTGCAGGTGGCCCATTTCCCCAAGACTGCGCTTTGTAGGTGGAGAATAAATGCAGAAGTCATAACAGCACTGTGCAAGTTATGACCCAGAACTCTGTAGGACTTTTGTAATTAAATCCCGAGTCTTGATGTCTGCATTCTCATGTCCCAGGCAGAGACTAAAAGCACTAAGTCATGAGAAGGACTCTTTTCATCTTTTCGATAAATATTTACCTTAAAATAAATATGGAAAAGTAAGTAGCAGTGTAGCTGAAAGTAATGAGACTATATTCTCTCTTTGTCTAGAGTAAGGGACTGGAGATAATACAAAGAAAATTGGTGAAAAGGAAGCATTTCAGGCAAAATTATCTGTTCATTTTAAGGTTTGCTTTGGTTTGGCTTTATCTCAGGGAACTAAAACCAATATGCATCATAGTAAAATTCTCTAGAAAGAAGTTTTGGGTTCTTCCCACTGCCTTTATGCACTGTTTCTGTGCTTTATAACTCAGTTTCATATGAGGATAAACAAATGTCACTATATAAATTCTGTTCAAGACTAAAACATAAACTTGACTTTTTGTTTAAGTCAACCTTAACTATAAGGAAGCAGGCAGGAGTGATTCCCAGTTAAAAAAAATAAGTCAATTTCATTCAAATGCCTTAACATGCAGAAAAGATTTCATTAGTGTTCCAATTTCTTGTGTTCTCCGTGTCATTTAGAAATTGTTTATTGAGGAATGTTCCTGTTTAGAAGTTTTAAAAGCATAGGTCTGCATTTGACAAGCTTGAGAATAAGCACCAAAGAAAAGACTCACACCATCTGAAGTTTAGTAAGCCTGTATAATCAGCAAGATGAATTATTTCAAAGAAAGGAGGAATTAAAATAACAAGTTTCCCACAAGCAGGGTAGGCTATTTTTTTCCAATTAAAGACCCAGACCAAAAGTAAAGCATTTCAAATTTGTCATAGATCAGTAGTCGGGTACTGAGCGTTTACTCCATCTGTGCGAGGGTACAAACAGCTCCATGTCCTGATTCCCCTGTGACTCCATTCTGTTTCCCAGGTAGCTGGAGAATGTTTGTCACATCAGCTGAGCACAGCAATCACACCGGGTCCCAGCACTAAGCCCGCCTGGGTTCTGATGAATTCTTTTTGTCCAAGAAATCCACTTTCCTAGAGCTGTGTGCTTTCCCACCTACAGAGCGTTTAGTCAGGCGGTGAATCAGCAGAGCCCGTCAGGATGGCACTGCTGCAAATGGCCGCTCGGCCCCGCCGTGGGTGACACTGAGTTGAGACATTTCCTCTCTGCTATGCCTCTGGACAGGCTATGCCTCTGAGCCCTAGGGACCAGCACACACACACCAAAAACCCTGCGAGTGGGAACCCCTAACCACCCCAGCAGCAGCCACAGAACATCCCAGACAGCACTTTTAGGAAGAAACAGTCAAGAGACTTCTCTTTGTTCTAGGCATCTGCTTGGGACATCGGCGGAAAACCCAACCGAGCTGAAGATAACATTTCCCCTCACATACTCCTATAATGACAGAGGCAGCTGGGGGGGAGCAAAGAGTAAAGAAATGGAGAGAAATTACCATTTTGTATATTTTATGATCTTTTCTACTACGTTCTAGTGAGAACAAAGAAACAACATTAAAAAACCCAGTTAAAAATATCAAGCTGGCATCTCAGACTTTTTAAAAGCATGCAAAACACCATGCTCCTTCTGCCAAAAAGTTTCCTGGGTAAGCCAGGCAGTCCTGGCTTGCAGTGGCCATGACAGAGCCTGGGCAGCTCAGGCTTTGCTCCACTAACATCTAATGGATATTCTACGCAGGGCAAGTCAAGCTGGCTGCCATGGCTGACTGGTATTCATTTCCTGCAGCTGGCATAGGACACCAGTCCTGGCCAAAAGTTAAGTCATAGAAGACATCTGATTTCTCCTCTTTTTTTCCTTTCTCAGTCATCTGCAGCCTTCTGCAAGCAGTGGTTCAGAGGAGTGTTATTTGAGGAGGTGAGACGTCATAGTCTGCAGCTGTTCGACAAACACTAGACACCCCAAAAAACTTTTGAGCAACCTGCCACCGTTAAGCCTTGCTAGAAAAAAAGCTTTGGAGCTTTGGTGCTTTGAGATAGGTACCTGCGTGTCTGTGGTGAAGCACTGTTACTGCTAGAGCTGATTAAAAAGGAACAAAAAAGGCGAGAGAGGTCAATAACTGAGCAAGTTGTCCAAGGCTGACTCATGTACACAGAGGGATTTTTTGCTGTGCTGCGGTCAGTGCAGAAAACTGAGGAATAGTTAAGACTGTGCACTGTGCACAGCTGCATGAAAAAAATTATTCTTCATTTGCCATTTTTTACACTTTACAAAAGCCACAACAGGACATTTTGAATAGTAGGTGTAGGGTGTGGGTTTGTGACAATCAGGCTTAAACCACCTCGGCAAGCACCTTGCTTCAGAGGCAAATTTCTGTATGCTTCAATTCGAAGGCAGACAGAGTTTAAGCCTTAGCATTTTCCTCTTTTGACAGAGACAGATCCAACGACATGATCCAGTTCTAAGCCCTGGCTCACCAGCAAGTCCATGAACCACCCAAACTACCACAGTGCAGTCCTATTCCTAAGCACAGGGACTCGGTTCTGCATCGGACTGAATTTCATTCCAACTGACCATAAGAAATAACTGTTTCATGACTCACTGACATCTCAGATAAGTCACCGAATATCTCCAACGCATTCCTTCAAGTAACAAGTTGTTAGGCTGTTTACATTCCATGCTTTTGTCTTCATTTCCTAAGTGGGAGCCCCAAATTGATGGGTCCTACCACCCAAGCAAATTCTCATTGCTACAACTCCAGTGTTTATAATGAGCAATTATCCTCTTATCTTGAAACAACAGCGAGGTCATATATTGGCACAAAGCAGCTCAGAAAACAGATCAAATCTGAAAAGACAGCCTAAGCCACCTGACCTTTTCTTTCACAGTGCCAAACATCTCTCCTATTACTCTGCCTCTGAAGGAAGCTTTGCTGGAGAAGCCACTTCACACCTGCAGAAATATCTTCCTTGAATGATGGGGTGGGTAAAAGCATAAAATATTTTTATTGCTCAAGTTTCCTCATAGAACCAGCGTCTGGCTGCAGGGCACTTCCACCTACAGATCGACATAAAAAAGATCCTGCTGTATATAAGCTGTCCTCCCCCACTGGGCAGGGGTAATGGGAGAAGGGAATTCTTTAGTTACTACTCTGCCTAACTGGAAGACAGACATTCCCGTAAAACTGTGTGTGGGAGCATTTCACAGTGAAACCAAAACACTGTTAAAAGTAAATTCAGCGAACTACTTCTCATGCAGTGCAGCTGCTATATGGAGAGATGAGGATATTTTATTATACACACACAAACTGCCAGACACCAACTCCACTGCAGTGCCAGAGAGATGGCTCTCTTTTTTTTTCTTTTTTTTTTTTTTTTGTCCACAGGATGCTGTTATTAAGGCTGTTAGTCAGGGCACATCTTCACATTTCAGTCCCAACCTGCCCCTTATCAAACTGAGTTTCAGAAAATGCTGTTTCTGATTGCAGCTGTTTTCATCCAATTAAATTTGTGTTTGGAGGCTACACAATCAGCAGCATAAATTGACGTGACACCATTGACTTTCTAATTACACCAGATTTATGCTGCTAAGAGAATGTACGTGGGCCAGCCTTACAGCATGGCCATGAACTCATGTGGCAAATCTGTTTCATGAGAAAAATCTCATTGCACCTCGTTGCTTCATGCAGCATCACTCCAAGGACACACTGAAATGAAAAAAAGTCTTACTGCAGCTGTGAGGCACCACATTTTAAACAGAGCCATCCTTTTGTGATGGTTAGGTACCTGAATGGCACAGAGTAGCATGGATTGTTTTGTTTTGCAAAAACTTTTGTTTTGTTTTATTCTGAACATGGCAGAATAAGAAAGGTTTATTCTCTGTCTTATTCTCAGACCAAACTGACAACATTGAAACACTTTATGTTTAATATAATTGATTTTCCACCCACCAAGAGCAATAGTTAAACACTAAAAATCAATGCCAATCTCTAAACTCCCACTTTTTGATCGCATTTGACTGTTCTGTAACAAGTTATATTGAAAAGTGTCAAAGTGAAGAGAAAAAGGTAGCCAAGGGTATAATGCACTCAAGACCATCACACCCTTCATAATAAACAGAGTATCAAAATATCAATGAGGACATAATTCTGCTTGGCAATAAAACCACGTTGGCTGTTTAGGACAGTGGTATCCTAGAGCTGGCCTGCATTCCTGTTTCATACCAAAGGGAAACAAAAACTTATAACATTGCAATTCAGTGGAATTAAAGCTTCATACTTGGCCTGAGCAAGTCCACTTTCTGCTTGTCTCTAATTTCTGGAATTGCTAGCCCAGTCTAGCAATACTCTTCTATTAACCACCAATATAACTTCCTGTCTCAAACATTTGCAGCTTAGATTTCTCTGTCCTTCAAGGCATAAAGATTATTATTTGCAAAAAACATTTAGAGAAATGTTTACTTTTTTAACTCTAGTACCACTACCACGCTATATTCTTAGAGCAATCTAAGGGAACAACAACAACAACAAGAAGTCAGGTATTATTTAAAAGGGATCCCCATTTTGGGATGATCACAAGTTACATTCAAGATGCCATTAAAAATGTAAAAATAGGAAAGAAGGAAAAGATAGATATTCACTGTTAACACTATCATGATCCTTTAGAAATATTAGTTCACCTGCAACATAATGAGCTTTCTGTGAGAAAATGCTACATACTCTGTGTCCATGCCACAGCTTCATCTAGACAAACCAAGAGAAACTTCAGCTTCGACTATTTACAGTTCGGTATCATTATTTTTCATGGACTTAACTGTCTTCATAAAGAATGCTGATGATTTGATCACACCCTGGACACATTAACCAGTAGCATGCCCGGAGCCAGCACAACCAGTTAGGAAAAGTCAGGCTTTCTCATTATTGCCAGCATTCAACAAATATCCTTTTAATTTATATCAAATGTTTGAGAATTCTTCATTAATTCATAAATGGACACGTTACCTGACCTACTGATTGCTCTTTTTTCACCTGTGTATTAACTAATCATAAGGAGCTTCTGCCTTGCAGAAAAACAAACAAATTTTGGATTGACATGGGGATAGCAAAGGACTTGGGTGCTCTAGACATCCTCCATTTCTACACACTTTAAAGGCATTAGTTGGTGCCACAACGAGAGGTGTGCCATCAGCTCCAGCACCGAGCCCTTCCAGCTGCACGGCATCACCACCGTGGATGGTCGGAGCTGACACTTTCCCCACGCCAAGCCCACCAAGGCCAGACCTCTCCCCTGCACTGGTGAAAGCTATAAACAAAGGCACTCTTTGAGCCCGAGAGCTGCACTCCCATTAATCTTTGCAGGGAACTAGGTCAAAGAAGCCCCAAGGCCTCTCTGAGCTGCAGAAGCAAGCAGAGGCCTATAAAGGGATATTTCTGCAGCTGAGAATGCCTTGTGCAGAAGAACAGCCAATTAATAGTGTTTTCCAGACACACCCATGCGCTGGACGACAGGAGGAAGGACAATGTCCAAGCTGCCCCTTGGTTCCAGGAACATCCTGTTGGCTTGCTGGGGGAGGGGGCAGGGTGGAAAATCTGCACAAAAGAAATCCCAGTGGATGCTAGAGGCTATCCTTTGACACCAGCTGGAGCAACAGCCAAGGATTTTACCCACTAGACCACTCTAAGAACTCTTACAGTCCAATTGCAGTTTGGTTGCAATGTGCTACATCGAATTTTTAACTGCAGCTTGCAGTTAAGAGGTTTCCTAAGCGTTGTCAAAGTCATGGGACAGCCAGAAATCTCTGGGGTTTTTTTACAGCAAGTTATAACACACTGGGAATTTTACCAGACAGTTTAACAGAGAGATGGAGGACAAAATTTATTTTAGACACAGAGTAGAATAGAATTACTACGGATGGTAAGAGTGCATATATACAGGAAAACAACTAAGAAGGAGCACAAAATACTGCTTGACACAAAAGATAAAACAGTTTTCTCAGACGTCAGCATCTTGTAGTGCCCAAGCCTAAAGAAATGCAAGGAAACAAGAGCGCAGTTTGGGTATCAGACGACACGCATAGTATGATACAGAGCTGCTCAAGACTGCACAGGGTCTGTTGGAGGTCTGTCACTGCTGGGGTCCCCCAAGGTCCAATACTGGTCCCGCATGGTTTAATTTACTCATCAGTGACCTGGACAAGGGGACAGGTGCCACCTCAGTGATTTCAGTGATGGCACAAAGCTGGGAGGAGTGGCCAACACCCCCGAGTGCTGTGCCGCCTCCAGAGGGACCTCGACAGCTGCAGAGAAGGGCAGAGAAGAACTGTCCCAGGGTCCTGCAGCTGGGCAGGAATCAGCCTGGGCACAGCACAGGCTGGGCTGACCTGCTGGAGAGCAGCTCTGTGCACAAGGACCTGGGGGTCCTGGGGGACAGCGAATTGTCCCCGAGTGTGCCCTGCGGAGGCCAGTGGCACCCTGGGGCGGCTAGGAAGAGCACTGCAGCAGGGCAGGAGCTGCTCCTGCCCTCTGCTCAGCCCTGGCAGGCACAGCTGCAGTGCCGTGTCCAGCTCGGGGCTCTGGGGACAGCAGGGACACGGAGCCCCGCAGGGCTCAGGGCAGGGTGACGAGGGTGAGGAAGGGATGCAGAGAGCATCTCCTGGTGAGGATGGGCTGGGCGAGCTGGGGCTGGGCAGCCTCCAGCAGGGACGCCGAGAGGGGACCCTGTCAGGGTCTGTCGGGGCTCAGGGAGGCTCAGAGCACGGGGCAGGCTCTGCTCGGGGATGCCGAGCCATGGGCACGAGGCAAGGGCACAAACTGATGCACGGAAGTTCCACCTGAATGTGAGGAGGAACTTCTTTCTTGTTTCTGTGCAGGAGCGCTGGAACAGATTGTCCAGAGACGGTGCAGTGTCCCTCACTGGAGACATTCCAGAGCCATCTGGACACAATCCTGTGCCGTGTGCTCTGGGCTGACCCTGCCTGAGCAGGGAGGTGGGACAAGACCTACCGTGGGGCCTTCCAACCTGATGCAGAAGAGCATATGGTGGGAAATTTAGATTTTTTTTTTTTTTTTTAATGCAAGAGGTGGGATGTGAGAACAGAAGAAAAGCACATTCATGAGGTTTTGATACACAATTTCCAGAAATAATATTTGTAGGCTACCTACTGATATGAAAGTGAGGTGTTCCAAAAGAATATTAGAGATGTAAGTAAGGGTAAAACAAAATAAACATTTGATTGAATTTAAAATAATTATGTGTTCGGAAAAGTGCCTAGACACTGAAGATGTGAAGACTTTTCCTGTTGGTAATACCAATCATGCATAGACAGAGGAATGAGTTACCACCAGTGGGGGTTTATCTTTAGATATAACCAGAGTGATAACTCCAAACATATGGGAATGTAGCGTGACACAGAAAGCTCCTGTGTACCTATAAAGTATAAATAATGAGAGCAAGGACTTCCATCGCATGTTCTATATAGCGGCAAGGAAAAGAGATACACCATGAGCAGATGCACAAACCGTGGTGGTCATACAAGAAGCCAGAAAGGACTGGGGTTCTACAGTATTCTACAACCTGAGAAACATAAACTTCACCTATTTTAAACAAACAGAGCAAAGGATTACTCACTGGTTTTTAGCTGCTCCGGTTCCCACTTTTTTAGCTTCATGTCTGCAGGTACAGGCCATTCAAGTCTCCAGGCGTCATGGAGTCCAAGCTTTTCAAGAAACAAAGCTGCACAAGTAAAACAGTGCTGCTGCAGGTCCTCATTTATACAACATCGGGGAGAGAAGGGGAAAACCACATCTGTTAATGCTGAACTCTGAGTTGAAAAAAACAAGGAAAAAAAAAGTGTTACCTTTGCTCACATGCTCTGTAACCTGATCAGGAGGTAAATTGATTACAGGTGTCACTCATCGGAGACCTTACCCTAAGGAGTATGATGGGCTTCACAGATGCCTCTTATTCTTGCATTTGGATTGACCTGAGTACCTGTTTAATCTTTTTGCTTTTGAAAACTCACAGTTCAGCTATTGTCATTTTCTTATCTGAAACTGATGTGAAAAAAAAGTTTGAAGTTTGAAATTAAGACTACTAGACTTTTAAATTACAGTGCACAGAAAATTTTAAGAAATAGTGTGTGCTTACAGATATGTCAAAGCTTAAAAAATAACTGTTTTGGCTTGGGTTGTATCTAGGGATTTGGGTTTTATTTTTTTGTTCTTCTTCTTTTAACATTATAAGCTTTATCTATGACTACTGACAAAATTCTCCAATTCCATCCGGTAAACACACTCAGACCCCCCCACCCACACACACTCGAGCTCTCTTAATTCAACTCACAATTAGACGAAGAGCTTGACAAAGTCAATAGAGTTTGTTCCTGTTATAATCCTTCTGAAGGAATGCCTAACTTTTTTTGCAGCTGCTATCTCAATGGTCTGTCTGTTTAGACTTTCTGGGCTTTTAGCAGAGATGAAACACTCGGCATCCAGCTGCCCATGTAGCCTCAAACCTCCAGCTCTGCACCAGCCAGACCCGTGCCAGGGAGTGGCAATTATCCTTCAAAGACTTTATTGACTGCAAATGATGGAGACAAGCATGACCGACAAAGCTTTACTGACCACTGTTATTTATAACGCAGCGCCATTCCATGCCCATTCAGAATTAGCTACATGTGGTTCTTGCATGAAGCAGGGCTTTACCACTTCTTAAGTCTTTGGGGCTTTTTACAATCAGAGGAGTTATCCTTTCATAACTGGTCATAATGGCTTTTGGAAACTCCCCATAGCTTTTTGGATTTTGGAGGAGCGCAACAGAACTCCATTGTTGTAAAGCTATAATTTTTTTATTATTATTTGCTTCGTTTGGATTAACATATACTGCCATCATGTGGGCAGAAACAAGAAAACTAATTATTCAGTTCAATCCCTCAACTTGAAAGCCTCACTCTCCTTTTAAATCGTTCTTCTTACTACCAATACGAAAGCTGATGATTATTTAAACAGGGGGAGGAAAAACCCCTGATTTTTGGTTTGTTTTTGCTGTCACCCCACAGAAAATGTGGCAGTGCCTGAGGACTCAGTGGAAGGAGTGTGAAGCTGTCGGGGCTGGGCAGTAACTGAGTAGCACAAATGGTGAATATCCTCAGCACAGTGCTTTAGCTTCCCTTTGTCTGTAGATGACACAAACCATATGGAGCCCGAGACCACGGGGGCTAGACAAAGGCAGAGCAAGCCAAAGCCAGGCAGGCCCTGATGGATCCCTGCAAGAGCACAGCTTGGAGAGGATTCCCACTGCGGCCAGGCTTCCAAGCCATGCACAAGGCTTGAGAAATGAATCAAATGATCAGTTCCTTTCCACTTGTCACTCCCAAGGTCTGTGTGTCACCCTCTTCCCTGGGTGCTGCAAGAATGTGTTTACTCCTTTGAGCACTACAAAGTTCAACTGCAGTGATCCAGGGGAAAAAGGGTGAAAAGAAAAAAAATGACCCACGAGCAAAAGTCTTCTCTTTTTTTACAAACAAACATTGTTTGAAAGAAAATTACCACGAAGTTTTTATATATTATACAGTCTTCATTATTTTGAAGAGCTTAATAATTTTGGGAAAAAACCTCCCATTGTCTAATAATAAGTATTTGTATGGAGTAATGCTATTTAAACAAAATATTTTTTAAGACCCTTACAGTTTAAAAAAAATAATACAAGGACATGATAGTGCCAAGAACCCCGGAACACAGGCTGAAATAAGAGTACGCTGAAATTCCAGGAGTTATACTTGGAAGACCACCAGTTTTCAAGTGTAACTGTGTGGTAGAAAACCAGGGGTGGGATGTTTGCATCCATATATATCTATATCTATATCTACATATCTATATATAGATATAGATATGGATGTATGGATGTATGCACACATACACACATTTTTATATATATGTATGTGTGTGTATGTATGTGTATATATATATTTATATGTAAATATATATACATATATGTATACATTTATATGTCTGTGGGTGTTTATATGTGTATATATATATATATATATATGAAATTTTTCTTACCAAAATCAAGTGTTAAAATCCTCACTAAAGCATTCAAATGTCACAATAAAAGCTGAGTTTGCCAGCCCCGTGATCTCTTTCTGCACAGCGTTTCTAAGCTGTATTTCACTGCCCATCCCATGGCACCAGTAAGTGGTACCAGTAAGGGGCACCAGCCCTCACAAGGAGCAGCGCTGTGTTCTAGAGGGTCCCACTAGTGACTTGTTGCTCACACTGGGCTCAGGACATCAAGATCTAATGGATAGCAGAACATAAATAACATATTGATTTCCCTGGCCGGGCAGCTTTTTAAGGAGAATGCCTCAAAATGGAAAAATAATCCATGGAACATGATTCTTATTTGGGAATCTTGCTTGTATTAGAAAATAACCTTTAAGAAGAAGGTTATTTTCAGGAAAACTGCATCCAAACTGCGTAGGACCCAAGTCTGCATGGCATAGTCAGTTTATAAACAAACTTTTGTTGTCTAATGTAAGGAATTTACACAAAAACATGCATGTACTTCTGCACAGGCATTACTTGAGAAATCAACATTCACGAAGACTGAGAGAATATTTCCCCTACATTTAGTTACGATGGTAATCATAGTTTTTTTCTTTACAACAACTATTAATAACCATTTTATTAGGAAATGTGGATTATAAAATCTTGGTCAGTTTAATAGCTTAATGATTGAGCTTTTTAATTATTTAGTGTGCAGAAGTAACTTTTCATTCGTTTGTTTTCTGGGTACCATTTTCCTCATGTTAAAATCAGATATATTCTTACAGCTGCCTTTTAATAGTTACTTGGGGGCCTCAGAACTTTTCATGTCATATCTTGCTGTTACACAGGCTACAGCTAGAGGTGATAGATAATTGAATTTACTCCAGAGGTAACACTTAATGTAACAATAATTCTTTCAATTCCATGGCATTAATTTATATTAAGATCAGGCCAGTTCTCTCCTTCATTAAAAGTGACAGCATTGTTCTCTCATTTACCTTTAGACACAAGCTTGACAAACTAGACTAATGGAAAAAATAGATCAGGATTAATAGATTAGATACCTTGGAATTAGAACAAAAAGACGGTGGAGTTGCAAAATCATAAGAGAATAAAAAAAGGAAGGGGGAAAACTTTATAACAATAATTCCATCAAATGGACAAATTAGTTATCTCCAGTACATAAAATTTCATGCCATTTCTGTCACTAGGGCTGAGGTTCAAGCTTGACAGAAAGCACAGGACTCCTCCTTAAGCCATGGATCAACCCTACGCACAATACAATAAAAAGAAAAAAAAAAAAAAGAAAAAAAACAGGCAGCACTTCTTTTATCANGTCACTAGGGCTGAGGTTCAAGCTTGACAGAAAGCACAGGACTCCTCCTTAAGCCATGGATCAACCCTACGCACAATACAATAAAAAGAAAAAAAAAAAAAGAAAAAGAGCAGGCAGCACTTATTTAATCTATCCACTTCAGGTTCACTCAGTCCTAATACTTTGCATCAGCAACCTCATACTCTTCAAAGAAAATACCTTGATAAAAAGCATTTTGAACAGTGGTGCTGGAGGGAATCCAACATATGTTGTTCATTTAGCAGTAAAATGCTCACCAGCCTCAGCTGTAGCTCCTTATCTTTTCCACCACTTCCCTTGCAAGCAGAAATAATTCTCAAGAAACAGTTCAAGGAAAGCAAATACTAGGAAAAAATGTGTCTTATCCCTCTACTCATATAATTTCGGTAGCACAGAAAGTTAAGAAACTCCTCTGGCTTGGGTTGGAGGGAGCACTACAGATAAACAGAGCATTTTCACACTGAGTATACCTTTATCCAGCTTAAAAAGGATTTCTGCAAACACAGGACGGAAAGAGAGATTCTCAAGTATTTCAAATTGCTATCTGGAGTTCTGAGTTGAAAGATTACAGAAATGATTTTGCAGTCTTTCCAGTCACTTCCAAGGAAAATGTATCACAGCGTAGCTTGTTGCTTATCTAGCAATTCAGTCACAAAAGCTGATAGAACATCTGAATTCTGATATGTAAGACCTACACTGAAATACAGGCCCTCCACGGCAAAGAGTGACCAGACAAAAACCACAGCACTCTCAAAATAAAAGAACAACTTTTCCCAACATGCAGAGAAGCACCAAGTGCTCCTAGGCAAACTTCTGCCTAGACAAAACACATAACTAAGAAAATAACTCTTCAGACCTTTTTTCTACTTTTCATTATAAGGTATCAGTCTGTAAAGGTCTAAAGAGGCTTGGGGTCAGCATCTTCTTGCCTTGCCTTAATTTGTAATATTCATTTAAGGTGATCCTTTTCTTTCCTCAATCAGGCCACAACATACAACAGCGGTGAGATAAATATATGGTGTTGGCTAATGATATCTAACAAGAGGGAATAAACACATTAACAAGAGGGAATAAACACATTAACAAGAGGGAATAAACACATTTCCATTCTTCTTCCCCAACCATGCTAGGTGTGAGCCCACATTTCATGCAGTGTTTCCTGGGCCTGTCTGGACAATTCCTTTTCATGCTCAGAGCTGGCTGAGGAACAGGCAAGGGCTCACCAAACCTGAAGGGATCCATTGCAGCTCTGGGAGCTCCAAGAACATTTGATCCGAAGCACCAGCCACAGGGGCTGCTCAAATTGGGCTGTGGCCACTCACGCTCTCCGGCCTAGAGCTGAGCCCCTCGGCAGCGAAGTGTCCAGAGGCCCAGGAAAGCGAGGAGTTAATATTTGCCACTCTTTGCACCCCTCAGGTGTGACCCAGAGCCTGGCTGTGTGCCAGCTGAGCACTTACCCAAACCTGAGAGGGCTCAGGCAGTGCCGCCCCCACTGCGGTGCTCCTGGAGCTGCACAGTCCCACCCTGCGGAGGAGAGTTTAGCCCAAACGGAGAAAATCAAAGCTTGACAGACTCAGGGTGGGATTAGCATCGTGATAAAGGCAGGGAGGTTTGGCACGGGAGCTGTTCACAAGGCTCCGAGTTGCACACTGCTGCCCCACTGTGCATTTCAGGGGTGTGTCGAGCATAGGAAGTTAGATCCAGGTCTGAAAATTTCTGGGGTGAAATTAATCTTCTGAAACCTTAGTTAGCCAAATAAATCCTGGGGAGGATGGTGTGTGCTCTTGCAAATACATGAAGGCACCTGCAAAGGTACAGAAAATGTGTCTTTTAATAAAAGTCCCTCAGTTCTCTTTTTTCCTCATGAACCCTGTACTCCTCACGCCCAAACAACTCGGGTCTAACTGATTAATCTTTTTCCTGGGCCGATGGAAGAGAATCCCAGGTGCTTATGTTATAATCAATTAACAACTGAGTTGTATATACAAGGCTAAACCTGAAAAGACTAATGAAGAAAACATTTTTTTTCAAAGTTTCTGAAAATCCTACCTGCGGGATAAGGAGATCGTGCCATACCTGATCTCTATTTAAATAATATTTATCCAACTCTGCCCCATAATTAACTTTTAAAAATCTGTCCTTTAGTCAGTATTTATCTTGTTAGTAATTTCCTAGAGGCCAAGACCTAAGGACAATTAACAAAGCATGAGCCAATATCAATGGTCTCTGCTTGAACACACAGAACATAAACACTGCTCCACCAAAAGGGTGCTCGAAAACCAGAGAGCTGAACAAACTTAACCACTTTGCCCTTACACACAAACATTTGTTCACACAAGCGTCCAAGCAGGGTTTCAAGCACCGTTATTTAGGTTTTAAAGGCTGTAAACTTGGACTCCAGAGGAATTCCATTCTTCATATGAGTGAGGGCAGTGCTAGCTCAGAATAAGGCACAAAATTTGCCTTTCTGACCTAAATATACAGCTCCTCCAGCATACTATGAGATAAGTGTTGGGTACAGCCACAATTTTGGGGAAATTCTGTCTTTGTACTCTTTCTCTGCATCCAGTGAAGAAGCCATCCTTAGCAAAACTTTTAAATCTAAAGTAAAAGCTCAAAGCTCTGCTCTGCTCCTGTTAATATGTCCCCCTTGGAGGAAACAACACATAATAATAACAACAAACAAATTAGCAGATTGTAATTGGGCAAATAATAGTTCCTATTTGCTATTTTATACCAGTAGCATTTACAGGAAATAATAATCCAAGATTTAAAAGCCATTGAATTTTGTGACAGGCCACCATGTTTTCTTAGGACAGACAAGAGAATAGAGATGATGCAGAACAAAGTAAATGCATCCTTACTGTTTCAGAAGACAGGCTGGCAAATTGTGGTTAAGGGAATTCCCAAATGAAGTTTTCATGTGAGCTACTGCATTTAGAAGCCCTTTGAAAGAGAGCTCTTCTGTTCCCTTTTTTGTCCTTTATACTTTAGACCCCTCTACCTTCCTTCCTGCTGTTGTTTTTAAACTAAATTTTTTATAGTCTCTTCTTCAAGAACCCTTCTCCAGGATGTTCTTTTTCGTCTCTTATTTTTACTTGCACCAGGAGTGAGGAAGTTATCGGTGACCACACTGAGGAAATTCTCTCACCAGACTGAGATCTTTCTGAGATTTCTTTTGCAATAAAAACCAGGAGAAAGTCGCCCATCCTTTCAAGTGACTGAGATGTGACTTAGGTTCCAAGTGCTAATTTCGTGGTACGCCTGAGAAGGATGAGAGGCAAAGCAAGAAGTTCACACCGACGGATGAAGCACGAGATTCTCAAAGTAAAACATATTATACTTTCAGGTTTTCAGAGGTGATATCTCCTAATCTAATTCATGTACTTCATACTGTGCACAATTAGCCCTTAGGCAGAGAAAGAGGTAAATACTGAACATGACAGCATGGCCACAATGACTCCAGAAAGTCATGCTCATGCCTGAATGCTGTCCCAGAGAAATGAGAATACAGTATTTTATGCACGTGGGAGGACATTATCTGATATACTGCAAAGAGGAAAGAACAAACTGGTTGCATTTAGGCATGTTTTCACTCCACTAGGACCATTTCAGCTGATGAACAAATTTTTATTTTCTTCACTACGCCCTTCTGGAGTGACTCTACTGAAGGCTGTGATCCCATGCCAAAATGAAGTCTTCATGGAGTATGAGTCAATGATGTTCACTTAGAGCAGAAGTTTAGTTCTTCGTGTCTCCATGTAAAAACTCCCAAAAAACCAGGTAGAAGGTAAAATCTGAATTTTTGAAGACACAGTGAACTCATGATTCACGTGTAACTATTTCAAACTCTTAAATACCACGATGAATTGAGGTCTCAAAAGACTTGTCAGGTAAATTAAGGCAATTATTTTGGTTTGGCAGAGAATGCCAACCAGGCAGTGACAGGTCAGCGCAAACCCAATAGAAGAGATCTTGTGACAAATCCTCAGGGAGACAGAAGCATTAAATTTAGATGGTGGACAAAAGAATTAGTTACATTAGAGTAATTGAGATCAATTGGAACATCATGTCCTCTCTTGAGTCACAGTTTCCCTTGTAGTCTTTCAGGACAATTACAATTTTATCAGTGCAGGGATTAAGAGAAGAGCTTCAGGGCTGAACGTGCTTAGTTGAGATGGTGTACAAATTACACTGGAATGTTTCTTCATGGAAAAACCCTGAGTTCTGTGGTGCATCACCTTAACTGGCCATGAAAGAAAACACTTGATTAAAAACTGAGTCTCTATTCCTAATCATATAAAATAAGAGCAGTCAGGCTAAAATTTAGCTAAGAATGTAAATGCTTGAAAACTTGGCCTTATATCATGATGCTTTCCTAACCCACAATCCCTATAAAGTATTCTCCAGCCCAAATAAAATACTTTCAGATTTACTTAATTGCATTTTTTTTAGTATCTGTGATCTTCCCCATGTAACCAGGCAGAGCAGAAATTTACAAAAACAAATTTTCAAGGAAAATTGAAGTTTTTGGTCAAACTTTGTAAAAAAAAAGTAGGAAGAAGTAGGGAGATATTTTCAAACCATTGAGAAAATTCACTTTGTTGAATAGTGAGCTTATTATCCCCAAGGAAATGTTTTCTGTAACACCTTTTTTTAAACAAAAAAAAACAAAACCGAATCACAACCCGTGACTTTTTTTGAGCTAAACCACAATTTTTGGGGTTATATTTAATTCAGTGATTTTATTTTAATGGGAAGACAAAAAGTTTTCTTTCCTCTATTTCTCAGCACACATCTATTGGAAGCACAAATAATCTCATCCATAGAAAAATTTTTTTTCAACTGCCTATTTTCAGAACTCATTTTGAACGATTTTTGCTTTGCCTGGTATCACCTGAACCATGATTGCAGCCCCCAGAACGCAGGAGGCTTTTTTCTATGTTTGCATCTGCAGCTGATAATTGCAGATAAAATCGAACCAAGGACTGCGGCACAGACGGGAGATGACAAGAAGATTTCTCCATGTCTGTCCCCTTGGAGTGAGCACAACCTTCAGAAACCTGATGGTGCTTTGATACGAGACAAGCAAAAATACCCAGACGCATTTATCTGCCTTTTCCTGTCGCTCCTCATTCACTGAAATGTGCTGGAAAAAAAAAAAAACTGGGCTGAAAAGGACAGAACAAACCTGGGCAAGCACAGATTGGTGGGGAAATATATGGGAGAGTTCATACAAGAGAAGGAAATAAGTGAAAAGTGAAAAAAAACCACCCCAAAAAGCAAAAGAAGTTCAAAAGAGCATGCACTTTACAAAATCAGGTAAAATAAGGAAATTCCAGGTGTAAACTTTGATAAGGTCTTAATTTGACCTTGCCACATGCAGATTAAAATTGCTTTCAAACTTTGTTTATTTAAATAATTAAACTAAGCTTGTGAGTGAAATTAGAGTTCATGCCCTTCTTTGCTATCATTTAATAATTAATTCAATACATATTAACAAGGCAGTGGTGAAAAACACTTCCCAATTTGCTATCTTGGAGTAACCGGAACATGAATATGATTTTGTTGCCTCTAGACTAGCGAATGATAAATAGTTGCTCCCAATCAATGAGGCTCATTTGAATGTGGAGTAAATATTTACATCTGAATGATGAATATCTGAAAAGCAGATTTCTCATGGAAAGCATTATAGACTCTTAATTGCAGCACTATTCAAGTTGTCACAGAAGTACCATAAATTACACAAATGCAAATTGCTAATTTCAAAATGAAAGGACAGGCATTTCTGATGCTTCTTTTAGATTGATTTACTATAAATATTCTAGTTTCTTACAGCAAAGCAACATGGAAGAAGAAATGTGATGGTTGTGATTAATTATCGTAAAATTACCAGTGGGCAGTGTCTCATCACAAGAAATAGATGTCTTTTCTTGCTGATGAGATGAAGCCAAACATTTATAAACAAATTTATTTCCTTACTACCAGAATGGAGATGGATAGGCTGAAAATGTTGAAGGGTCACTGCAGATTGTTTAGTTCCTCCAAACAGAAATACAGGGTTTTCCCACCTGATATTGGTGCTGAAAGGCCAATTTCACCAGTTTTCACTCATGCATGACAGGTCATTTTAAACTCTAGAATCTTCACCCTGAATGCAAGCTTTATTTAAAAAAAAAAACACTTCACCACTTAAAAACTTAAATTAAAAAAACTTAAACCTTAAAACTTAAACTGATTAAACCAGAAGAACAAGAAGACACAATTCAAAAGGTGCTACTTCTTTGATGGGAAAAAGGAGCTCTACTACACCTGACATTCAATTTAATCACAAATTTCTTCAGCTAAAAGTGTGCACCTTTGAGGTTAAAAGTTCTATTATGAATTCTGGGAAAAAATAATGGTGACACGTTCAATTTTTTTTTTTTTTTGCCCTATTTTCTGGCAGATTATAAAAAGCCTGTGTCTAATGAATACCAAAAATACATTACACATCCACTTCTAATTTGAATATTTTCTGAGTTTAAACCAACAGCATCTGAGAAAGAACAGAATTTCAAAGTCTCCAGAAACTCGTACAGAGCAGAAAATAGCAGTTCTGGAAAAATATCTTTCACCTGCTTGAAAGAAATGTTCATGCGAAGGGAGGCATTGGAAGGGTATTACTGTTTCTAATGAAAAGATTAATCTTTAAGTGAGGTCGCTCACTGCCACTTGGGAACAGAAGATGCAAACATATGAGAAACTATTAAAAAAGTGTCTTTAGTTCTGTTTTCCTGGATGTACTGACCCTGGACAGCTTTCCCTGATCTTGTCATGTGTTAGAATACATAAAGCAACAGCTATTTCCCAGCACTGCTTGCCCTCTATGGGAATCAGTGAACAAAAATACTGTATGAATGAGCGACTAAAAATGCTTCATTTTTCTCACTGAATACCAGTTCATGCTGACATCCCACAAAGTCATGCACTTTGAACAGGTACTGCAGGAATGAGGGCATGGAACTCGTCTGGAAATGCCCTCCTGGCTAGCAGATAAGCTGGTTTATCTCAGCTGCTTGGGACCACAGGCTCCATTTCTCTTGCATTCCCGTGGATAGGAAATCATTTCAATCAGGCTGGCAACAAATGAGATAAAAGAGACAAAAATCCTTTTCACTTTTAAGTCACGCAAAGTACCAAGGCATCGACTCGATAGTAACCACAGATTTCCTTTTGATGCTTCTGAGCACAGCCGGAAAGCTCTGGCAAAAAGGACAAAGCTGCTTGTGCTCTGAGCGAGGCACAGCTATGAGGGCACTGGCATTTGTTTAGTAGCTGCAGTGAAACAAAGCATGCCCGGGCAGAGTGAGGAACTGTCAGACACACACTGTCTGTGGAGCAGGACAGAGCTGAGATGGCCCAAACCCAAGTGCATGTATAGATAGTGTGGGTTAGTGGCCACTCCCGCGAGGCACGGCCTTTCCTGCCTGCTCTGAATAATTTTGCCGGTGGCAAAATTGTGATTAAGATCTTCAAATGGTTATGGTGAGGCTGTTGGGGGAGAGGAACGAAGGAGACACAGGTACAGCACAGATTATTTTATCAGGGTCACCAAGTTGCCATTAACTTATGGCACGAAATTTACTCATAATGTTTATAATTATTCCTTTTAATCATCTTTCCAGTCTCTTCTCTTTTTTCTGTTTTTAATTTCATATATATGTATGCTACACAAAATGTAAATGAGGGAGAAAAAAGAAGTAGGGAAAACATTAAAGTAGATAAACATTAGTTAAGAATTATATCTAAAAATGAAATCAGGACCACGTTATTTTTGTCTAAATATAAAAGGGCTATAATTTTGGCTCTTGGGAGTTTTTGCCAGAACACAGAGAGTGTGAACTGCTGGTTAGGGACACCCAGTAAACAAGAAAAAGTATGTAAATGATAATTTAAATCCCTTTCCCTTTGAAAGACAAAGGATGAAACTCACTACCATAACAGGAAAGAAAATAGCTCAAATCTTTTTTGGAAAATGAAAAATGAGAGTGAAAATGATACGGCAGAATAGAAACAATTAGAATTGACAATTCTAACATCTTGCAAATTTTTCTTTTGTACATAATCTAGTAAATCAAAATGGGAGCCTTCTAATGAGACAGAGCTATCAGATCGAGCTCAGTGTGTTTCCAGAACTATGTATCAGTTTCCTAGAAGGGCCACTTCTGTTTTGAAAAGATATGGTCTGGTTGATTTTTCCTAAACACAACTATTTAATTCACACCAAGAAGCAGCTGCTGGCTTACAAAAATGCTGCCTAATGCTGTGTACCATTGCACTGCTGTTGGAGTTCAAGTTCTGTTTCCACTGCTATGCCCAAGAGTGCCAGAGGAAGGCAGAAGATGAACATATTTTCTGTATCAAATTGTAGTAAAAGCGTACATGACTACTCCACAAACAAGTTCTGAATAACCTGTAGATTGTATGGAGTTTCTTGAAACTAAGAACGACATATAAATTGCAAATTTCAGCCTTGAAAAGAAGAAAACGCTGAAAAATGATCAAGACTAAAAGAGAAGAATTAATTACAACAGGAAAAGAAAATCACTTTGCCAATGTAATTCGTCTTAAATTTCGGTTATGCATCTGCACAGAAAATACATCACTGTGCCTTATGTACAATGATATATCAGATTGCAAATGACAGGACATGGCAGGGGTCGAGGCCTTATTATGGGGAAAAACAACTGGTCCTTGTGCTGACTGTACTTTGATTTCTTACTATTGACTGGACATGAAAAGCAAAAAGGATTTTGCAGCTGTGGCATTGATTTATAATTTACAATAACACACTTTTCTTCTTCTGATACAGAATTTCTATGGCAAGTCATGTTATTTCTCTGTGAAGAGATTACAACGAGTTAATAGAGTTTATAAGTTTACAAAAATATTTAGGAACCTGTTGCTACAGGTTCAGAAGAACAGTCAAAGAACACGGATGAGGTTCTGATTGCAAAGAAAAGAGAGAAACCCGAGCAGCCCATCAAAAAATAATTTTTAAAATGCTTTTTAAAAGGATGCTCGAACTCCCACACTCGGTTTGTGCATGCAGCTAGCCCGGGATGGTTAAATAGGGCTGTACTGGATCATGTTAAAGTGGGTGATCCCAAAGGAATTCCCTGTTTCAGACACAACTGATGCTCAGTCAGAACATTCCTTCCTCTCTCTGCTACTCCTGCTTGCAGGAGCACACTGAGAGCTCTTAGAGAGGCAAACTCTCTGATCTCAGTTCTGAAACCATTCCCGATCAGAAGTTTGGAGGAGACAAGAGGAAGGGAAGCATCAACGGTGGTTTTTTTAATGTGTTTTTCATCCATGTCTTTGAGCAGCAGCTTTCAGACGTGACTTCATCCCAAATACTTGTGGCTAACAGAAAAAGGAGCCTCTTCCTCACTCTACAATATCCTGAATAACTGCCTTTAAACAGCATTTTTACCACTCCAAGTGGCATATTTCCACTTTTTAGGATAAAAAATATAAAATACCAGCATGTAAAAGATGGAGGGAGCATGAAGTCTTTACCTGTACTTTTAAAACTGAATCAGCTGTGGCAGAGAAAGCTAAATACAGCAGACTGCAGGGATTCACGTGCAAAATCCTTAGAAAGGAAGGATTCTTTCAATGCTACAAAGGCAGCATTCCCTTGTCTCTCTCTGCAGTTTCTAGAATATCTGTCTACCTAAACTCGAAGGACAAATCTCACTGGGCTGCATTTCTGGCTAAGCATCTAAAGCCCTACTCATTGTGGTTGGGTATTTCTGGATTTTTTTCTTAGCTGACAAATGATATGAAGAGAAATAATATTTTTTATTATCACTAATAATTCTAAAATACAAGAATTACAGTTTCTTTTACAGCACGATTTAACAAACCCTGGAGACAGATCCCTGGATCCATCTTGCAGTTATAAAAGCTTAGATTACCTGTTGCTTCTAGCAAGGACCATTTCAAAGCCCAAAGAGGACTCCACAGGTTGTGTAGAGCCTCATGGCACAGCTAAAATTCTGTTTGATGTACCTCAAAGTCCTGTATACATTTTCAGGGTGAGGCTCTAAATATATCCTAGGTAAAACAAAACTGAAAAAAGTCCTGGAGGCAACAATATTACACCAAAGGCTCATGGTCTGTCACAAGCCTACCTGGTCCTGTTGTCCGGGGAAATTGTCCTTGGGAATCACTGTATCATCCGAAGGGATTTTCAAATTATATGTCATTCACCGTAATTTCCACCCCCATGTTGTCATTCTCGTGATTAATAGGTTTCTCTTCTCTTTGAAGATGCTGCATTATTTTCTGGTTAGGTTAGTCATTCCTGTTGGAGTGACTAAAACCAATGACTAAGAGCATAGATTATTCCAAAAATAAGAAAATACAACAGTAATTACCAGGGAAGAAATTAATGTTTACAGATTTTTCACTCTTCCTTTTTACATGCCTAACACCTTCTCAGCTTCAGCAAATCTAAATGCACTCAGGCCATTTCTAGAATATTTACTTCCAAGAAAAAATAGATGGACAAGTGTGGGAATAATCATTGCAAAAGCTTTCAGTTTTCTCTTGAAGGAGAATAGAACTACAGTAATCAGAAGGTGTAGAAAAATATAATTTTGCTTCAAGCACTTTTTTTTCTTCGAGTTTTGCTTTATGTAGCGTATGATAACGTTCCACAGAATGTATCACAGATTTCCTTGAAATAAATCCATTTCTGAGTTTATATTGAAAAGGCTAATACCCTCGAGTTCTTTCGAGGCCTGCAGATATACTCCGCAGATTTGATGCCCTGTGGCTCCCCACGAAAGCGCAAAGGATTGCAGCAGTAATGCAGCTCAGGCTGCTGGCGCTGAACTAGCGCAATGGTGCTGCACCTTAAAGAACCACCACAGACGGCATTGGCAAATGTAGGTTGGATAGAAATTTGTGAAAGCTCAAACTCCCTCCCCCAGCTGTGCAGGAGTTTCAGGAAAGCCCTTTGAGCACTGCCAACCCATAAATACATCAGGGCCAAGGCCAAAGGAGGATCCCTGGGATGGCGGAGTGGCCGCGGAGCAGGGCAGAGGGGAGGGCGGTGCACTGCCAGGAGTTAGTGCACGTTCCTGCAGCTCAGTGCAAGATTGCTGCTCTAAAGTCAGTCAGGGTTGGGTTTCAGCTCAGTGACAAGATTGCACAAAGATTTGGGGTAGTCAGCGTTAAGGCTGTGACAGGAGAGAGTTCATTAACGCATCCTGACTGAAGGGAAAGCCTCAAGCGGACAGTGGCTTGGATAGCAGAGGGATTTCACTGTTGTTCCATTACTATTTCCTATTAACGCATGCATAGAAATATACAGATATTTCTTGATGAAATTATTCTTAATATAATTCTCAGTTAATCCAATTAATTGTATATGTTGCATAATAAAACAACTAATTAATATACTTTTAATTATGTTTATTCCATCCAAACAAAGATAAATTAATGTTATAATAGTGCTTCAGGCATCAATTAGATCACCTAGAAATTAGAACCCTGTGGCATCATGTGCTGTAGGAAGGCAGGAGTGGTGCTGATCCTAGAGCAGAGGAGAACAAGAAAAATTAACTATTTTCATTGAAGGGTACCCAGAATTTGTTCCCAGCTGGGGAAATTGAGGTCAAGAGAACTGACCAGAGACAAAGAAATCTGTCAGTACAGTAAATGTAGTAGAATAACTACCTTACACAACTTTTTTTTTAGTAATAAGATCAATAATGCAAATGTCAAGACAGAAATTGCAGGAGAGGAAACTATTATTGTTGATTGACTATTTAAAATACCTAAAACAAAGTATTACCATGTTCTACTATTTCTCCTCTGAGTGAAGGACTAAGAATCTATAAGACAAATACATTCATCTTTGCTCATAACATAAAAATCTATAACATAACAAAAGATTATGAAATTCAACATCTAGGTATGGAAGAAAAATCCATAGTAGTATAGTAGAAATGATACAATAATAATGCTGTCAATTTTCTTTTCACATAATAAAGCACTGCATTATTTTTCCTTTTTGGGCAAGATGCAATTTCTTGATAAAAGTTTCTGTACTATTTAACTGTATTAAACTTTGTGAAAGAACACTTTTTTTTTCTTGTACTATTTATTTTTTATTTTAGCAACTTCATTACATTACCTTTTTTATTGACAGCGAACATTTCCCCAATTTCATGCCTCACTAGGAGGGCAGTCACAGCATTTCACATCCACCATGAATTGTGTTCAGTTAATGAAGGAAATAAATAGGATAGTAACTTTATGTAAATGAAATCATCTCTGTTATCTTTCTTTTAAAAAGTCCAAAATGAAACATTGTATAAAAGATCAGAAAATTACAATATCCCTGACTGAATAATAAGTCCATTTCTATTGTCTTTCTTTTCCTACTTGGAATGTATATGAGCTTTTAAAACTGAAGTGTCCTTCCAAGGCTGGACTCCTGATAGCATTTCAGGAGCACTGAAATGATGCTGATAAGCCCAAGGAAATCCAATTAAATAAGTGGCAATCAATAACCTATTTTGCATTTTTACTCCTATACAGCAGTAGGATCAATCACCCTTTTCTCCATTTTGTCAAAGCAAAACCAACAAGTATTTTCTGCATCTCCAAAGCAAAGATTTCATTATCAGTGTTTCTACGTGCTCCGTATGCTGCACCTGCACAGGAGAGGCTGCCTAATCTTCCTCTGCCTTCTGGAATTTATAATTTATCTTTGTGTATCTTAGTTACCTTTCTCTACGTGTTTAACTAGACATTTGAAATTAGTGTGATTGGCTGAGCTAAATAATTCTCTGCAATCTCAAAGACCCTAGAATTAATTCTCTACACTAATTAAGCCAGGCATTTTAGGCTAAATGCACAGATTATCTGCTTGTTCTAATTCTCCCTGCAGGGACTAGTGCAAAGGTGGAGACCAAGTTTGAAGAGTTTTACTCTCTGCACGAGCCGAGGCGTAGTTTTGAAAGAGAACTGAAAGTGAGCAGAGGCACCACTGATCCAATTTTCTGTTCATCATGGACAGCACCGACAAGACTCACAAAAAACCTCATCAATGCCTTGGAACAACTGCGAGGTTGATAAGAAAGATCAAAATCCAAAAGTGTACGAAGGGCAGGGAAAATCAAATAACATCAGGGATTGCCACTGCTATAATCATACTTACAGACAAATTAGTTATCAGCATGGAGTGGGCTGAGCATATAAAGGAAAAAAGCATAAATAAAAAGGCAGATTATATTACTTCCCCCCAGTGTGGCGCGCAGCACAGTGCAAACATTACACAGATTCCCAAAGGAGTGCACCTCTGAGGAGCACAAACTGCACCTCAAGTCACTGCAGAAGAACTTAAGAGTAGTCTATTTCCCCCAGATATTGGCATTGTGTTTCCTTGTCTCTACTACTGCCAAGAGACCCTCTGAAACTTTAATGCAGTAAATTTAATAAATTTTCTTACAGACTCTGCTGGTGATGGGAATGATAGATGATGTGAAATTTCAAGAATCTCTCAACTGAGCTCCCCATACTGAGCAGGCACAATCTTAGCTTCCTTTTTTATTAAATTAGAACCTTATTTAAAAGTTTTTAAACGCTTAAAATTTTGTGTAACATTCAGAGCATGGTCAGCATCACAAAATATTATGTTCTCTATCGCCTCTTGACTTTTAATTCAGATTAGCTGCAGTGACACCAAAGATGCTGGTGCCATCTGCTGGTTCCACTGTGGTTTTTGCAGCTTAGCTAAAAGCACCTTCACACCCCTGCCCGAAGAAATGAGTCTCACTCACGATGCCATGCTTCTCATGGTGTTTCTGCACCTGTGGTAATGAAATTATTTGATGATTCAGGCATTGAAGCTGATGTAACAACTTAGGAGCTGGAGAGCTATGATTTGAATAACATGGGAGCCCTTTATAAAGCATATTTCCTGCTGAAACAAGAGACACACAGCAGAACAGTCGTGTGCATCTTTTTTTGGTGTATTATAAAATTCTTGATAACTATTTGATGACCAATGTGCCTTTTTTATTTTACCCTGCTCTTTACAGCAGGTGGAGAGCAATAAAGGTAGGATCCTAAAGTGGAAGAAAACTTTGTGAAATAGAGTGACCCCAAAGGTACAAGAAAAGTAAAATTAAAATGAAAATTTATTCAGGGCATGTGATTGAAAGTATAATCATGCGAAATGCTGATCTTTGTTAATTTAGTTCAGTGCAAATACTAAAACTAAAGACTGCTGGTTTCCCAAAAGCAGCTCCTGAGCAGACTGTAAGTGACAACAAAATCCAGTTCTCACCCAGAAAGTCTCAATCACTTGTCAGAAGACAGAGTGTCAGACAAATCAAGTCAGATCCTAATTTTTCTGCAAGGAAAGGAAAGATGTTCAGGAAGGGGGTCCATGCTCTAACTGCAGATAAAGGTGGCCTTCATTCCTGGCTGGTCTATTAAAAACGCAGCACTCATTACTATGAATTAGAAAATAGGCACACTGTCTACCAGATGTGCTGTTCATTCAGCTGGGCTTCATAACCTGAGGTGCAAATGTTACACTCACACAGGACACACCAAATCGTCAGTTTTCACAAAGAAACAGCACCTTAATAAAAGACTAAAACGTTTGCAGTACCTGAAACACTAATATCTCTCATTGCTCATTGGAGTTAAAGTCAAACATTCCACAGTCAGGTGTGGAAAATAATTCCTTAGCTCAAGAAGATTGGTTTTATCAGCTGGAAATCGTATTCCCAGACAGTAATTTATGGTGAGTCTAGTGAACCCTTACGCTCAGGAAATTCTGGTTGTGGATGCAAACCACAGTGCTCCAGGGACACAGCTGACACCCCCATGGTGTTCCTCAGCAAGAAATTAAAACTCAGCTCTTATCTGTGGCTCTCAGGTCATCTTATACTGTGGGTAATTCCAACAATTTAAACAAAATTCTCTGCGTTAAAGTAATAGGAGTATTTAGAGTGCATCAATGAAATACTTTTCCTCTGATTAATTTGTGTTCATGCTTGCTGGGTATTTTCCCTTATTGTAGCTACAAAAATCCCAGCAGGACAGCAATCAGTATAGTTAGATCTCCTAGGTCTTATAGATTACTAATTATGCAGATTGTGATAAATTATCATAAATGTTTGTGCAGTCCTATTTGAAATAAACATTCTTTAGCCCAGAGAATTTTAAAGGAGCAGTGGCACATGGGTAGAATACTCTCTGCTAAATTAAACAGCTTAAATTTTAAAAAATAGACATGACACTTCGTGACAGGTTTTTAGAACCCATACAATTATGTTTTTAAAAACAATTCTCAACCTAACTGTATTAATTTACTGTGTTTTAGAACATACCATCCAGAATCAGTCATTTTTTTTAAACTTGGGAGTTCCCTGACCCAGTTAATCAAGGAGAGCTGCAACAGCTCCATAGCAATTGGTGTCCAATGTAAATACAATGTGTTCTATTCTCCTTTTAATCTTTATGTTTATGTTAGTTCTGCTCCTCTTTGTCTTGGAAGTCTTACCATCAGCCTCTCCTGTCAGTTTTTAGCCTCTGAGCATGCATGGCTTGTAAAAATGACAATTTCTCCATCCCCTTGGCAAAGAAAATCTTAAGCAGTCAATTTACTGTTTCACCCTTACCACCATTCCCTAGAGCAAGTCCTTTGGGATGTTTAAATCCCAAGGGCTTATTCAGTCCTTGATTCCTCTATTAAGGCTGCCAACAGTTGTTACATCTCATTTTTCATCCCAAATCCTAACGCTTCACATAATGGCCCACCTCAGCAACTTTATCTTACGCAGGTAGGTAGTTCTCATCTCTGTAAAGCCACTCCAGCCAATTGCACAGATTTTAAACTGCACTGAAAAATCTCTCCGCAATCTGGGGAGCTGTGTCTGTTTTCATGGCCTGTAAATCCACTCAGCATCTCAGCCTGCACAAAATCTACCTAGGAGCATGGCTTGATTTATTGTTGTTTTAATGCAGTTATGCATTTAAATAACTAATTTAAATGAAATCCCATCAGGCATTCAAGTTCACAGACCTGTTTTGCATCGACTTTATATCTCTTTTACCAGATTTTTGAAATATGGTAAGAATGTGTTCCAACAGAGGTCAATACAATAAAGACGAAAGGCTTTTAATAAGTTTTGTCGGAAAGTTCTAGGTTCTTTTCTTTATAGCAAAACATATTAAGTCGGTTTGGTAAAATGAAAGTTATAAAAATTGCCTTTCATGAAAACTATATTTGGCATGTGTCACAGAATGATAACTTGTAATACAAATTTTTTTAAAAAGCTTGCACAGAGTCAGTTTGTTGTCAGTTACAACTGTAGACTAAACCCTCAATCTTCTTTCATTTATAGAACTGTAATAAAACTACGTATAATAAACCAGCTGCAGAACAGAAAAAACAGAACAGAAAAAATTAGAACTACATACTCCTTTCTAAATCCCTTAAAATGCTCTCAATAGCCAGTATAAAATTTAAACACCCATCCAAAAGATTCCAAACGGTACAAATGCAAATATAGCCTAATGTGAGATTGAAAAAGATTTGGTGTCCTTATTTTGCGGAGGCTTCCATATTAAGGAATATTTTTGGCAAAAAAACCTAGAGAAACCATGCTAAAATGAAAGCAGGAGAGCTGAAATAAGAAAACAAACCCAAGGTTTCCTTACCTGAAGGAAATTCTGTCCTGGCTCTATATCTGGTGGTTGCGTTAAAGGCAATGTGTGTGCGAACACTCTCAAACCAAGTACCTGAAGGATTATTCTTCTTGGAATGACAATTACAACTCTAACACTAAACACAACTCCTAACAAAAATCATGAGCCCTCACTCTGACTGTAGCTCCTAATCCTATTCCTATTTGTGCTCTGCTGTGTTCAGATCAATTATTGGAGGTTTGGAAGAAAAATTACAATGAGAATGACTGTATCTTAAATTTAACTCAAAATTCACTAATATTTAATGAATTATCTTCTAGGACTTCCTCCACCTTTATGAACTGGTGCATAAAAGTTTCTTGTTTGCAATACATTTTCAGTCCTGTAGCTCTCATCAATAGTCTACAGTCAGAAAAAAAATCTTATAAAAAAATAGAGGGTATAAAATGCTGAGATCATGCGCAGTGAAATTATGGGAAAAAAACACGTTCACAGCTACTATTTAAATATGAGCTTATCTCTTATGTTTATCTGTTTAGACTGAACAAAACTGAAATGAGGGAGTCCCTGGAGTAAAATAAAACCCTGACAAACAGCAGGTAGAAAGATCATCATCCTGTTGTTCGGCTCTACATTAGCTCCCTAGAGAAATCAGAGCTATACCAATGGGCTTGTTAAATATCTTTCTGGAACTCGAATGGCAACGGAGCAACTATTTTCATTTATACATCTCTCCACTGCTGCATTCCAGGTCATCTTTAATTTTCCCTTTGAAATTTTCTGTCCTACAATGACCGTTCCAGTCATGTTTCCCTTTTATTTTTCTACAGAACTGAGTGAATATTTGGGCATCAAAATCCACATAGTTGGCGAAAATATTGCAATCAATTCGATATGTTCCCTCACCACTTCAATAAGATAGGTTTTCTGCAGTGGGTTCGTGTGTGTGTACATATATATATATATATGTACATATATACAGATATATATATCTCTTATTTCTATAACAATAAAAATTGCAAAATACTCCACTGGTGTTTCTAGTAATGAAAATGAATTTCTAATAAAATTTTCAGCTGTACATCTGCTGGCAGTGACTGCAAAGATTGGTAAGGGTGAGGAGAATCTTGCACCGCTAAGAAATGCCCCAAAAGTTTGAAGATGCATTGTTGCCTCAGTAAAGACATGCATAGAGAAAAGCATTAGGAAAAAAAGTATAGAGAGAGAGCAAGGATTCGGTTTGACTTAAATATCTGTGTACACAGTCGGACACACTCATGCACTTCTGGGTAAGAGCAAACCTCGCTGTATAGAATATTTTCCAGTATTTCTGTAGCTACTTCTGCAAGTGCAGGCATCCTTACTCATAAAATGTAACTGCATAGGTAGCCTAAGAAAAGTTTTTGTCCCCCCAAGCCAGCACTGTTTAGGTGCTGTGTGTCTTCAGAAATTCCTTGTACAGGAGTGAAACTGCAAGAATTCAATTCAGAACATTTTGCAATGGTTTTCAACCCATATCTCTTGCTGGTAAGTCTTAAGCAGTGTTCCTAAGATCACCTATGGACACATTAAAAACTGTGCTTTTAAGAGCAATGGGACTCAATCAAGGTGTCTCCCGTCTCAAACACCTCTGTATTTGTGTTCTGTTGCAACAAAAGGTAAGGTCCTTTTTATTACCTGATCATATTCATATCAAATTGCAGTGCCTGTGTGCTCCCAGATGTACCTTTTGGATCGCAGTGCCTGGAATTCCAGTCTGCTTGAGTAGAGACAGTGCAGGGAAACTCAGAGTCCCTGGATCCCAGACCTACTGAGAGAGCACAAGTCTGGTTTTGGCCCTGCTGCTTGCAGAGTAGGTGAGCGTAGCAGGGAAAATATGAAAATGTATTGATATTGCTATTACCCTGTAATCCAGGGGCATTCATGTGTGTTTGCCCTGCCAGTTTGATGCAAGTCCCTTCCTATTCAAACAGTTAATGAAGATTGCATGGCCTCCAGAGCCAATTAAAGTTTTGTTAACTAGCAGCCGTCATTCCACATTCCTCTTTCCATCGTAACTAGCGCTCGCTGCGATCACCTGCCTGTGGACTATTTCCCCACAAGGAACAGATGTGGGACAATCATTTCCCCAAAGCCACGAACACACCTTCCCTCCCCTCTGTTCTTCTGTCCTGGGGGTGTCTTTGGTGGTCCCTGGCGGTCGGTGACACCCAAGTCACACCTGACAAAAGTTGGCACAATTGGGCTGGCTGCTTTCCAGTTCTTCCTACAGGAGCAAGCATTGTGCAGTTCCACGGGACAGTGGTTTTTGAAGTGTTGTATTAACCCACCAGGTGCAAACAATTTTTGTCTGGCAACAAGGGTCGGGGTGAGGCACTAAACTGAGCGACGCCTGTCCTAAACCATGAGAAAACCAAAGCAAATAGGTGAGAAACAGAGCGGGAGATGAAATTTTATGTTATGCATATACACATGCAGAACCTGAGATGGGAAGCTGTATAAATGACCAACTTTTTAAAAGAATTTCCAGAATAATTTCATGTAACAGTGTTCATAATAAGGACAAAGAACAAAGTACTTTCTTCCCTTCTTATTTCTTGACACATATAAGACAAAAGGAAGACAGCAGTATAGACTTTAGAAAGGAAATAATGTGTACTTCAGCTACTTTGGAAGAATATTTTAAATAATTTGTATTTTCATAATAAATTGTGTTTTTCAAAGTTGATCTTCAATGTTCAGCTGCTGATGTTTGTGCCCCCAGTAATACGTGCAATGAAATTAGCAGGCTCATTTTTAAAATAAAGGTATTGAGAAAGTAACATGCATGGAAGTGTCAAAACCAGATCTGTTAAACTGGGTTTCACTGGAAACCCAGAACAAGGTTTTATTATTTTACTGTGCATCAGGACTTAAATCCAACATTTGGGACATCTTTTTCTTTTTGTCCCTGGCACCATTCCAATTTATAAGCTCAATACTACATTTTTAGTGGCGTAGCCATGAAATCCTAGAGAGGAATGTTATTGATTGCAATTTATTTGGATTGCAGAATAATTGCTGACACCCAACAAGTTTAACATTTTTTCCAGTTCCATGTGCATCCCAACAGAAATGAAAACATAAAGGAAAGCACAAGAAATAAATAGAAGGAGCTAACACTTATTTTCATGGCAACCAATTATGTTTTCATTGATACTGGATTGGATTTTTGGAAGCAAAATATCAAACTGGACAATGTTTAGGTATTAATCTCACACACTCTGTTGTGGTCTTCCAGTACATCTGGAAAATTATTAGCAAATTCAAATAACAAATAAATGCTAAATTTTCCCAGCCCCTCTAGGAATGCATGCAGAGAAGGAGCACAATTGTATCTTAGCTAGAGAAACCATATTGCCTAGTCATTTTTTATCGCCTTCTTGCCTGTAACTCATGTGCAACTTAAGGACTTTTCTGTGTTTGTTTGCCAGCAGGGCAAATGAACACAGAGAAGGTAAAGAAGTAAAAGAAAATTTCATTTTAAGTGGGACATTTTCCCTGAACGCTTTAAAAACCTACCTGAATTTTACCCAAAAATATCTGGAAGTAAATCAGATTTTCAGCTGAAAAATTAAAATCTCATTAAAGGCTATTAAAATAACAACAGTAATTACATTATCTAATCAGTGTAGATGATACAAGTATTATATAAATAATATTATGTTCACACTTAAAATCGATATAATCAATATTAGCTCTCCTCACCATTAGTAATATTCCACCTGACACTTCAGAAATACTAAGTTCATCTGAAATTTCATTCATTGCTATTCTCTGTTGTTTAAACATCTTAACAGTATTTGACTTCTTTCATCTTGCTATTCTGAGCTACTCTGACTCTGCCTGGTTTAATTTAAAACTGACACGTGATCATAAAGAAAAAATAATGTTCAGTGATTATTGTCACAGCACCATTTTTTTCACCTGCTGGGAAAATACATGGAATAGTAAGGCCAAGAAGGAATTATATATCTAGAAACAAAGACATTTATTAAAGGATTTGGAACACTAGCCAGCTCCTTTTCAACTGCTTCATGCTTAATTCCTCCAGCAGTTAATTGCACAGTTATATTAATATTGGCATTTTACAGCCAGCTCTATGGAAAGATTTACTTTCTTAGCTCTCTTATTTGAAAACAAATTCAAATAGGGTGGGAAGATGAGAAATATTATAGAGTACTTCCAAGTTGTAAAGAGATTCTGCTGTGTTTACGAATTTCAAGAACTCCTCCATACATCCTTTCATTGATTCCTATGACTGCCTTTGTAGATGAAAGCAACAAAGTCAGCAGAAATAGGCCATAATCTTTTATCACGTTCTACTCCATTTGCAATAATACAGAGTAATTCAACAGATTTACAATAGCACTACTGAGAATAGAATGATTTGGGCTGCTTGCCAGCCGCATTTCAAGCTAAATACCAAAGGTTAGTCATTCAGAAGCACCCGAAACAAAAATGTTTTTCTACTGGGCAAAGCATCTTCAATGAAGAGCACATGGCTGATATTCATTCAGAATAATGATCATGTTTTCCTATATCTGCGGATCATATTTGTGATTAGCATACAAGCAGTAGCGTCAAGTTTATTTTTAAAATTAATTAAATCAGTCTTTAGTTATAGACTTGAACCTATTTTGTATTCTTTATTACACATTGCTATACATTTGTGTATATATTGCCTTCAATTATAGTGTTTTAATCTGAAAAATGACACTTCTACCTCAGCTTTATACCCGTGGGAATTCACACCATGATCCCACTGAGGGATTTCAATTCCTACAGGATAGCTCACAGATACATACATCCGCTGGAAATAAAAACGTTCCATTGATCCTCCATAAATGTGGAAGGAGCTATATATAGCTCATGCTATTGTGGGCATATGTTGTGCCTGCAGGAGAATCTGATTAGATGAGATACTTGGAATAATTCCATGAAACAACAAATTGAGATAATGAGTGCACTGAATAACGAAAGCCTCGCAGACATTTATGGACATACTTAACTTCATGCACACTACTAATCCCATTTGAATCAAAATGTGCCTTTGCAGAGACAACACGGAGCTGGATGATAAACGAGGTATTTTTAGTGTCTATCAGCAGAATATCTGTGCACTCTACAGCCCTACAAGTTTTTTATCCATTAACCAACCCTCTGAGATAGAAGTGCACTCATTTTAAACAGAATACGCTGTATTGAAGTCTGCGCCTAAACCAGGTAATGAACTCAAATCTCACAAGTCCCATTAAGCACTTTATATTTTAGATCATCCTTTGCTAAATTAGACCTCTCAACATATTCTAAAGTCATTCACAAATGGACACTATTTCATAGATTTGCCAGATTTTGCTAAAACATTCCCGATCATGGAATTGAAGAAGATGTATTCATAATGTGTTAAATTTCATCTCTCCAACTTCACAATATTTTTTTAGAAGTACAGTTGCAGATGAATGACCTTTAGCAATTAAAATTCTGTGCCAGTAATATCTACATCAATTCAGTGTCTTAACTAAACCTCTAAATCTATATCTTCTACGTAAACATATAGAAGCATTTCTAGAAGCAAATTAAAAGTCTCACTGTTAATATAAAGCATTATATTTTTAAAAGACAAGTTTTAGAGGAGAAATAAATAATCATATTTTTATTACATCAGTGGAGACTTAACAACTGTGATTAGAAAGAAGTTTCTACCTAAAGCAATTTTTTGCTCAGTCAGGTCTGCAAGTGTATCCATTAATTATCTGCCATGTTTTCAGAGAAAATCAGTAAAAATTATCAAAGCAGGTATATAATAAAACGAATCAGGATAAATGGTGTAGAGAAAGCAAAATTAGGGTCTGAGGGTGTTTTAATGACACAATAAAAGAAAAGGTGGTAAACTGAAAACAACTGATTTTGGTTCATTTGTTGCAGAGGTCAATAATTTGATAAAATTCAAGCTGAAACTGTACAGTTATGTAAATACCCATGAATTTGATTTTTAAAAATTGCACTGAATCCTTAAGATTCACATTTTAAGGTTTAGATTCTAAGCAATTTTAATCTATTGGCGATTAAATGTGACCTAATGTGGATCACATTATCCACCTGCCTGCAGAAGCCATCTCACAGCTTTGAAGAATCCTTTGAAGAATCTCATTCTAGATACTCCCAACAAGCAGAAAACTGTTGGGATATCTTTTCTTGATACACTAAATAATATAAACTCTAGAATATTTTCAGAATTTTTGTAATTCCACTGGACATATTAAAATCTGATAGATCTGTGCTTTGGTATAAGTACTAAATAAGATTTTCAAATATTCCACTACCTTAGCTGAAATTATGGAGGTTGAATTTGGGAAAAAATACCAAACTGGGATAAATAACAAATAAAATTAAACAGAAGAGTTTAGTTCTTGCAGAAAAATTACTTCTCCTGCAATGGAATGACATCATACAGCGTGACATGGAAATTAGAAGTGGCTCTCTAGTTTCATGATGTGCTGCCATTTCTCCAGCAGGTTGTAAAAGACTAAACACAAATAAATTTATTGTATTAGACCCTTCTCTTTAGATTTCAGAACAGGAAAATATTTGGGATATGATGGTACAGTTCAAAATACATTTCTCTCTGCTGCGATTTGGTGTTCCACAGGTCTTTCTCAAAGCTCTGAACAGATTTTTAAGATGGGCAATAAAATGAGTCATCTGAGCCAGTGATAGCTGAACTGGAAGGGAAAACAGTGACAATTGCCTTGGGTGAACCAGCAGATGCAAGGTACCTTCAACAATAGCTCTGCAAAGAGAGTCATCTGGAATGTTTACCTCAAAAGCTTTGTAAACCATTCCAGCATTCCTAGAAACTGTGATAAGGTTTGCGATAAACGTTTCCTTGATTTATTCCAGTAAGCAATGGAAAAAAGAGATCTTTGAATACACAACCTCATTAAAGACTGATTTAAAAAATAATGTTATTTAATGCAGTTGATGATTTTCATTAACTGCATTATTGCAAATATCTGAAGTTTGCCATTATAAACACGATGATTAAGTCACCAATAAATCAGAGTCTGCAGAGAATCTCTCATTATGAAAAATGGTGCAGGCTTTAGTTATGAGGGTCTATTTATTTTAATCAGTATCTGCCGCAGACTTGTAGCTTTGTCAAAGCATCGCTTCAGGCTCTGCAACACAACCCTAATGCAATACAGTAAAAAAAAGGGCAATTCAGTGGCTGAAGCTGAACTCAGTTCCAGTGTTATTGGAAGAAACTACCAAATCATTTTACAAATGTCACCTTCACCACTTCAAGCACATTGAACTTAGTAGTGGGATGCAAACTGCTGTCGACCTTGCAGAAAACTTTTTAGTTCAGAGAGGAGCTGTGAAGCTCCACATCTTTTCAAAACAGTTATTATCTCAAATAAGGCACACTGTTAAGCTGAGCAGGCAAACCCAGTCAGTCATTGCTGTTGTCACCACATCCAGCACTTTGATTCAAGTGACGCAACTGCTTCACTCAGGCTCCAGAGCCACTTCTAACAGCGAGGCATCTTCAGCCAGAGCAATTCACTAAAAATGCTGCTTTAGTGAACTGATCCGGGGTTGTGGCAATGTTAGCACCTGCAGAGCACTGCTGAGAAAGCACTGCCTCAAACTGAGATTGTCTTCACAGCCACAGGAGCCCACACAAAATTGCAGTGATTTCAAAATGGCACAAACTACAGACAGAGGTACTGAGGCAGTGGCCAGGCAGGGCCACGGGATTTACGTGGTGTTTATATCATGGCTTTCATCGCAGAACTTGAAATGTATCGACCTTCATTCTGTCTTTTCACTCTAAGCCAGAAATCCCTGAGTTTTGCAGGTGACAGGGGGAATTTTTCTAATGTACTTTATAGGTTTCAAAATAATAGCTTTGTTCAACAGAGCCTTTTTTTTTTTTTAAGAGATTCATGTTGTATTAGTGAGGGTGTCAAAACAGGCTCTGCAGCCAGCATTCGGTTTTATGCTTGATTTAATCTCTTACACGTGTGTGTGTACATATGTTGAGGACAGCAATTACAGCTAAACAAATACAATAAATTAAATATAAGATGAAGTTCCTTTTCAACTACAAAATTTCAGGCTAATGTTTGGAAACGGAACCCATACAAATTAAAGGTCAGTGGATATTCAACTAGGCTATGGAATCCCTAGGGAGCTCCTAGCCCAGGCATTCCATTCCAACAGAGATAACAAACCAACCTTTCGTATCATCCTTTAGTTCTGTACATCGATTGCCCTTTACTCTTACAAAAGGTATTTCTTAAATTACTGAATATTGAAACAATCATACCCACAATGCCATTGATTAAAAAGCCTCTTGAATTTTGCTAATCCTCTGTGACGTTTTTGCAGAATAAGGATTTTTCACTATAATAAAGGATGTAAATTCCCAAACGGTGTGCAACTGCTGTAGTATTTGTTATAGAAAATTGTAAGTCAGAATTTTACGCAAGAATTGTGTAATGCACAAGTGTCCTGTGACTTCTTGCAAATTCTTCATTATTTGATATCTAGAAATTTTTATATAATTATTCTAAATACAGCTTGTTTGCTGTGGTTTTTGTTTATTTTGGTTTGCTTGGCTTTTGGGGTTTTTGTTTGATTTTAATGCTGACTGGTTTGTTTATTTTCTAAGCAAGCAGTAGTAGTGGAAATCTGATTCTATTCTAGTGACACTGCTACTATAATCACAATTAGAAGGGATTCCTCTTTGGGTTTTTCGTCTTATTTGCCTTTCAAAATGCTGCAGGTGTTTTCCCGTAATATAAAGTTTTCTCCAGCTCAGTATTTTCCAAAGTACCCATGCTATAAGCAGCTTCATTGCTCCTAGCCTGATGCTTTTTCTACTCATGTTCTCTTTTTTAATTCTCAGTTTGTTACAAGGCCAAAAAGCACTTCAGATATTAGGGTGGGGTTTGGGTTTTTTTTGTTTGTTTGGTTTTGTTTTGTTGTTGTTTTGTTTGTTTTTGTTTCTTCCTCAAGAGAAACCAGTCTGGATTTTTATAAAAATAATCAGGAAGCTTGAAAGATGATAAAGTTGATTGAAAAGAAATAGATATTTTTAAATCCAAAGTGCTTTTCTAATCGATATTTTTAGATTTTTTTGTTTAAAAAATTGAGAAACATAAGAAACATATTGAAAACAAATCTTTAAAAAATAATTTTCTGTTCTGACCTGTGTTGATGAGTAGTTCTGTTCAAACAAGGATTCTCTGTGACAGCTGATAAAAGGGAAAATGGGAAGAGAGGTGTTTGAATGCACTCACGGTAATTTGCCTTTAAACTTTGAACTACAGCTGGATAAAATTAAGTCTAAATCTCACCTCAAAATGAACTTTAAACAAAAATGTATTTGCAATTTGGATCCAAACTCTAAAATACTTTCTCATCACCAATTTAATCTCACAGCTTGACAGATCGCCCTGTTCTATCCACAGATAATGAATTATCCCTGCTGGAGAGGGCTGGAAATTTGCCAGCACCCTAAGAAAGAGGTGAGGAAAAGGCAGGAGGAGACAGAGCTGTGATTGTGGTACAGTCATCAGCGTTTTAAATAATAATAATAATGAAAAAAGACACATCAGTGGGGGAAGAGAAAGGCCTGTGTCCTTCCTTTTGGGTATATCTTTGCAATCTTCTCTGTTTCACTTTCACAACTAAATTTTCATGCTCTAATTGCTAGTCAAGTTAATATAATTGCACAAATAGCTTCAGATCACTTCTCTGAAAAATCTTGCCTGGATTTTTACTTCAAAGTCAATATCATCTTCAATTTACCTCTATTTCACCAGTGTGAAAGGCACTTAATGTTTGTGAAATGATTAATTTATTTCAACTGTTACATGTTTCTTTTATCAGTTGTCCTTTGGTATCTAAATCATGTAATTCTTTAGGGACTGATACCATTCTACTTTGCCGGAGAATTTCCACTGACATCAATGAGGCACAGATCTGTGAATTTATGGCAGAACAGTCTTAGCATGAAGATTGCTCATTTGGGACTAAGTTGGCCTTATATTTCAATGTTCTTGGCCTGTAGAAGCAGCTTTTTATTAATCAGTAACTCCAGCCTATTGAGGTTTTATTATTTGACATGGCAGGGGGTTGGAACTGGATGGTCTTTAAGGTCCCTTCCAACTGAAACAATTTTGGGATTCTAGGATTGTAAGAGTTTCATCCTTAAAAGCTCAATAAGTTGTCATTTTATGATGAAGAAACAGAAAAAGAAACGTCAATCCTTTCCTCAGCCCACACCCCTTAGGGCTAATTTTCTCCAGGTAATGAACGATTCCATGGAACTAAAAGAGTATTCTCCTTATTTTCAGTTTTGTACATAACTTGCAATATTTCTGATTCTCTAAACAGAATAACCCCTCCAGTATATAAATTATTGTGTATGCATGGGAAAAAGATGTCTCTTAGAGTTTGGAACCGAAATTGTTTGGTTTTCCTTTCTCTGGAAAACAGAAAGTGGTTCCCTCAGACAGAAGGCTGCCCCTCTTGTCTCCAAGTAGAACATAGAGACCTTAATTTGCTAACTGGATAGTAGTTAGTGAAAAAAGCAAATTTTAAAAAAATATAAAATACTGCACAGTTGAAGAGACAAAATTCAGTGCATTAGGACAACATCTTGAGTGGAAAATACATAAAGGTTAGCCCTCAGCTGTCACCTGCTAGGTTATTGGGATCAGACATTTCTCATTACCAGTCTCAGTGGTTCCACTTGCTGTCAAATCTCATTTCTGGTGTCACGAATTTTAAGCTCCTTTTTGCTTCCATTCATCAAACAGTGAATCAAACTTTAACAAAGTTTCCCCTATTGATTCTTATGTTTACTGTATTCTTCTAAAGCTACAGAAATAGCTATTTTCCCTCTTTTGTCTGATTCTAAATGGGAAAAGAGGTTTTACCAGATTAGTCCTTACTTTTATGCAAGCACACAAATCAAGAGGCGCACAGTAAATGAAGAAGAAAACCCATCACTTTATCAGTTGCAATGTGCATCACTGAATTTCCAAGATTCCACAAAAAACCCATAGATTAAAGAGCAGGAAGAAAATCAGAATGGTAGAGAAAAGGGTTGAGGGCTCAGCTCACCATTCCCTATTTTATTCTGCTCCTCCATGATAGGTAGAACAGAAAGGAGGAAGAAAGAAGGAATCTGGGAGCTTCTTCTGCTCTGCCTGTCTCTTCCAGCATCCCTGGGAAACTATCCCAACAGAGGCATTTAGCAGCATTGAAACACACTGAATCATCCCAGAAACCTTAACTCAGAAAAGAAATCAGAATATATATATATATATATAAAGAATCACCCACACACATATGAAAACACTACATTCTCTCTCTCTCCATATATATATATATATATATATATATATATATACACACACACGGACACGCAGGCGCACAGAAACATGGACACACTCCAGGAGAGTCAACAATTTGATTTGGGTGTCGATGTTTCCTGACCACCAATAAAATTCTGCATTTAGGTCCCAAACCCTTCGTTACAATTAGGTACCAGTCTAACTGATGTGACCTGTTCTGATGTTTCAGAAGTTTTCAAAAATTACGATCATGTCAAACATCCAACGCATTGTGTCTTGGCTTCTAACATTTTTCTCCATTTTCAGTTGAGGAAAAAAAATTGAGAATTATGTAATTCTAAATCAGTCTTGTCTTTTAATTTGTCAGCCTAGTGAAGATTTTAAAGTAATTTTCAAATCATTTGGCTCTCTGATGGTTTACTGAATTCTGAGCTTCTTGGTCAAATACCATTACAATAGATACCTGTTTAAAACCACCGACTAACACCAATTAATAAAACAATACCACAGGTCCAAATTATTTAATTGCTGCAGATTTGTGAAAAATTCCTTGGCAGATAGTACAAAGACAGTACTGAGCATTATTCATTGCTTTTCACTGCAGAAATCAGAAACTATGATTTAGGATATGAATACATTATTTAGCCAGATGGTTTTTTCTAATATTACTTTTTAACTTAAAATGAATCCTGATCCTACCATTCTTTTAATAATCGTACTACAAGTATTAGGAATCTTTCTAGAGCTCACCAGCGCTCTTAAAAACCAGACAGGTTCATTGAAAATGCCCTCCCCTCTCAAAGGGCTGTGTAGTTACTGCCATCAGTCACCAACAATCCCCAAATCCTTTTGTGCCTGCCCAGAATCTCTCACCAAGCCAAACCACACAGACCTTTCACCACCCCTTTTATTATGCCATCCAAATGTCGCTCGGAGCTATTTTAATCTTGCGGCACATTAAATATTTGTGACTGTTTTAGATAGTAAGTAGGGCAAGTTATTTTCTGCGGAAATAGTATTTACTGTGCACGTGGGTGGTTGTTTTTATTCCTTGACGTGTTCCACAGATAGGACATGTTGGGACTTCCAGCCTGGGAAATACGGCACAGGAATTTGCGTCTCTTCAGAACTGGCGGTGGCTGTCAAGCACAGCGATCCCTGGCTGACAAAGGTCATTCAAGAGTTAAAGATGAAAAAAGGGTCTAAAATATTAATCTGGAAACAATTTTACAGAGTGAAGCTTGTTTGAAATTGTGACATCCTGTTCTGCAAAAATCATCCCTAACATTGCAGTCCGATGGGCAATGCTCAGAGCAATTTCCTAAAAGAACAATGATTGCAGAAATTTAAGGTAGGAACAGAAGCTATCTGGCAAAGCTAAAAGAAAGCTGTTTCCATACAAGCTGCAATTTGAAATTAGGCAGATTTGATAGATTATTACCAGCACAAAATGAAAAAAAAAAAATCCAAAAAAATCCAAAACAACAAACCTCCCAAAATCTTACCAAAACAAGACCAGCTATTTCAGATATTTTTTCTCAGTATTTCTGCATATTCACCATAATGACTGGCCAAGCATAATCTCCCTGAGGGACTCAGTTATGCTTGACAAATCAGAGATGATATGGCTTTGCTTATATACTCTTGAAGCATGAACTCACTCTCATATTTACATTCTCGTTGGCTGAATTTCATTTTTGTATAGGCTTTTCAAATGTGGAATAATATTAATGTTTACAGAACCTGAAAATACCCCTATAATCAACAATTTGATTATCCCTAAAAATTATAGCAGAGACCTCTATAAAGGGAATTGGAAAAAAAAAAACAAAGAGAATTTCAAAGCAAAACCTGTTGTGACTAACTAGATCACTGTAAAGAATATCAGAGAAATTGCTTTCCAGTTTTGGCCTACTACTCTACAAATTCAATGAAGACAAATTAACATCACAGTTGCACTTCAGGGAAAAGTCTACGAAGTTTTACATGGATAATGCAAAACATCTGGCAGTGAATTTTGGAACAGCCTATGTACACTTCTGATTCTACTGAAATATTACCATACGGTAAGAAAACACTTAGTTTTAATGAAAGAAGCAAGTAAGAGACTTCTTATGCTGAAAATATTCTGAATATTCTACCTTTTGGCAAAGAACCTAAGGACTGTTTAAAATTAATTTATAAGGCACTATACAGTTGAATTTTTGTTGGCATGGGGGTCAAAGAATTGTTGATTAAAAAGACTAAACTGCTTCCTGTGATGTGGTGTAATATATTATGCTGTAAGTACCTAACTAAGGCTGCAGCTCAGAAGTAAAATCACAAAAAAAAAATACAATAATATATATGGGATATCATCAGATCTCAGGCCTTCTCAGAAGGGAGACATTAATGAAGTTCAATTTGCCTCTCAGTCTTTCCCCAAAAAAGTCACTGAACAAAGTTCAATCTACCATTAGAAGTCATATTTTCCACAGCTTTCAGGTTTTTCACATCTCTTTCCTGAATACTCTGTAATGCTTTGCTGTAATTTTTGATGTCTGGAACTGGAGATGGAGTTCCAATAACATTCTTGTCACTGCAGGGATAATACAGATGAAGGATTTTCTCCCCACTCCTAAAGGATGTTCTTCTAATAATTTAAGGATTACAGCTGCTGGTTTTAATATAGCTCTGCAAAACATATTGACAGCTCCTGACAGTTTCATTTTGAGTTTTGTTTCTATGAATGCAGGATATCCAAAACCAAATTATGCATCATAAAAAATGCATTATGATTTTTTTTCCTCCTATTACAGATATCTATACAAGACTTTGGATTCCAATGCATTCACTCTCTAAATGAGTTTTCCTAGTGCATAATAGCAAAATAAATAATTCTGTGCTGCTTGTGGCTCATGAAAAAAAAGGAAAATGAAACAGATTCAAGGCTGTAAAACCTGTTCCCAGGAAGGATAATGCAAGTCATACATCTTGACTGGCCTTTCCATCTCCATCATGAATAAACCGAAGAATTCTGAAAGCACCAATTTGGCCCTGACAATTTCAAGTGACGAGTCCAGTCTTTGCAATGAGTTCAGTCATCACTCACGCTTCACCAATGTCACAGCCTGAAAATATATCCCAGACCAGGCCTTGACTGTCACCATTTCTTTCTCATCCACTACTCACAACATCCAAATATCAGAAATGTCCTTCAAGTTTCCCCTTTCCATCATGATTACTCAAGTACCCTAACTGATACATATGACAAATTTCTAGGCCAGCAAAGCTTCTCTAGAAAATTCCCTGCAGGTTTGGTCAGAACTCTGGAGCTGGATGAGTTTGCACGGGACTAAAGGCAAAAAGCCTACGGACCAAGCATGGATTCTTTCCACGAGCATGAGGGTCCAGATCCATTCAGAAAACCTATCCAGCATCAATCTGTCTCAAGCTGGATTAGGAAACACCAAAATTATATGGAAAATTCGCTTGGTGAATTTCTGAAGTATTCTTGGCTTGCAGTTTTCCCAAACCAGGAAAACCCTGGAGATGCTTTAGGCAGAGTCACCTTGGAGAGCCATTCCCAGTTTGTCAGAAGATTAAGAAGCAGATAACAATGGAACTGGCTTTCTACCTTTTTGCTATAAAACCAGGGAGCCAAAATCCTTGCGTTTTCAATTAGAATCCCAGCTTTGGGATTTCAGACAGCCAACAGCAACAATAACACTAATAGCTTCAATTTCTTTCCTCTGTTCCTTGAGAGAATATTTATTTAAGAAATAGCATATATTTGGTTTCTATAACAACATTTTCTGCATGGCAATAAGTGTAAAAACAAATTAACCCTGCCAGTCCTAGTGTTCTCAAGCAGCCAGTTCTGTCCTCAGACAGCATTTTTAATTCGTATTTAAAGAATAAGCTGATTTTTCACACGTTGCACATTAGGGGTTGAGTTTTGGGGTTTTTTTAATCCTCAGATTGTGGCTGTTCTGAATTTATTCTTTTTTTTTTTCCCCATAGAGATCAGACATGTAAGTTTAATACATCTCCCTTATCTACATCCTTCTGAGTATTTCAAAATATCTTACCATACATAACAAATGACTCCTTACATTTCTTCGTTACTTGTATACTACTTTAAGGTAGAACACTACATAATAAAGTATATTTCATCCAGTGTTACATTTAGGAAGATCTGGCACAGCATCCAGGGTGCCAAATGGCTCTACTGAGATTCTAAATTCATTTTTAGAATATTAAATGTACCTCGTTTTCTGCAAGTACCAGACAGAATTCCTGGTTCAGATATTTCTTGCTAAAATAAAACTGGGTTAACAGAAGGCAGCGTGCAGTTGGTGTCAAAAGGATGACGTGTTCAGAAAAAAAAAAAATCAAAAGTAATGACTTTTCCTCAACCAGGCTTGTTTTAAAGACAGACAAACTGTCTCTTTCTTCTAGGAAGTGCATAGCTATATGCTGTAGGTAATATCTAAGACCTGGGATGTGTTGTTAGAAATGTTTCATACACAGTCATGGCAAAGTCGCTGATGTAAATTCATACGTTCGAAAATTTGATCCAAAATCCCAGATATTTCATTACCACAACAGGCTCCTTTTTTTTTTTACCTACTGATTTCCCAATCTTTCCCAGTAATGGAAAGATGGACAGTAAAATACATTATTACTTTTATGTTATATTGACTTTTGTAGAGGAAAGTTAAAAAAAAAATGTTTTTCTAGTCAAGAAAGACTCACAAAAACTGATATTCACGGGGCAGCAGCTGCTTGGTTTAGTTTCTTAGAATTACCACATGGTGATGATTTTACAAATAGCTGTTGTGGATGTTTACCTTGTGAATTAGGGCTCTCTTCAACCTCTGCCAAATGGAAGTTAATTTCTGCCCTTACAAACCTGCTCATGTGTTTCCCAGTGAAACTTTTGTAGAAGATGTTCAGTTACAAGGCCTCCCATTTTAAGATCCTGCCTCCTATGGATTCTGTTCTCATTTGTAAAAGTACTGCCACGTGAGAACAGTTTGCACATGTGAAGGAGGAATAAAAAAAGGGAAATTCATGGTCACTGAAATTGAAACCTTCAAAAAATCCATGTCAAAGAAAGCTGGCAGCACCCACTTAGCAAGGAGTTGAATACACCAAGTGTACATTAAAAAAAAGCCCACTTATATTCTCAATGAAAAATGAGATTCCAATTCTGGTTTTGTCTTTTAATGACTGGCCCTTCATAAAGTAAGCATTTACCTTGCCAGTCAAGAAGGACACTAAATTGTATAAGAATTGCAACGTCACTAGTGAACGATTTAAAAAGGCTGCAGAGACTGTGTAGGGCATAAACCAGAGAAGCTTCCAATCTGTTGATTATGCTGTATTAAACCAGCTAACAACCCAATTCACTGCTGAAAACCCCTCAAATCATGTTCTTTAGAACTCTGAACAGAAAATATTCTCTTTGCTTAAGTGAATATTTCCACTAGCTTTCCTGGGGTCTTCCCTAGAATTTAGTTTTCCTACTAGTTTAGTATCTATTTATATCGTATTTAATACTTACAGAGGGAATTTCACTTTTCACAAGTGTCATGGTATGCAGTTGCAGTAGATGAGACAGGCATCAAATATATGTGTGTGTATATATAGATGTAATTTTTTTTTTAAAAAGTATGTGTGTATATATATATGTATGTGTGTGTTTGTGTGTACACATACGCAGTTTTTATGGAAAAACTGCTAAACTGCTGCTGCTGCAAACCAGAAATACGAAAACATAAATAATATTATACAAAATACAAAGCAGTTACCTAAAGTGACCAGTGAATGCCATTATCCACATAGAGCAGGGTAGCAATTATAGCAAAAAGAAAAAAAAAAAAAAATCAAGCCAGAAAAAGTACCCCTTTTGTATTTTAGGAAATGTAAAAGCATGTGTTCAGCCCCTGCTCTCCAGAGCACAGCTGCCACATACAGCTCTTTTCTCTCCTGTTTCTAGAAGGAGTAGACCAGAAACACTTCTGTAGAGAAAAAAAAAATAAGGGAGTACGTTATACATAAAGGATTCATATTTTTGTAACTTCTACTTCAGCATACATCTGTGTACTAAACAGAGATAACCAAATCTATTTCTTGATGTTGTAGGTTTCTCAGGGAGTCAGAGCATGCTACAGATGTTGTCTATTTTGCACAAACCAGGTTAAAAGCTGTATCATTGCACACCTCAGCCACCTTGAAAAGTGTAAATTAACCAAAAGAGGAAGAACAGCATCAGGGTAAAACCTCTTTACTGTGGTACAAAGGTTGGCATGAAGTACTAGTTTTCAAGATTTGTCCTTGCAAAATGTAATGCCATTTGCAAATAGCTGAAGTTATCTGTAGAAACAGTCTCCTATATGGTATGTCCATGAGGACTGTTTTCAGTCAAAATCGCTGTATGATTTCCTAGAATGCTAAAAATAAAGATTTCATAGAGCACAGCTTTCCTCTATTCTTTTTCTCCTTAAAACAGCTATTCACCATATAACCCTAGGAGCTACTAACGCTCTGAAGGCAAACAAAGACAAATCCATTTTTCAGTGCTGCAAACGAACAGCAATAAGCCCTTCACCTCCTAATCCATTATGCATAATTGGCTCCAAGCATGCAGATGGATGAAACATTACCTGCGAGCTGTCCTACACAGTATTCACACCAAGCATTCCTCACACCATTCAAACGAGGAATACAAATCAAGACATGATTTTTCCGGGAGGCACATGATGCAAATATGTTTACCTTCATGATTCGGCTCTGGACAAAAATCGCGAATGAATTTTTCCATTTCCATATTCTTAATTACATCGAGGGCCACAACATTTTAATGGGAAGCAATACAGTTTTTTTTCTAGTACCTCCTTCTCCTTCCAAATGGTTCGTGCCACCCCGAAAGAGCAGAGGGAAGAGAGCAGATGGTGAAGGATGCCCCCTTTGCACAGCAGCCCCGAGTCTCAATTCAGCCACTCCGGAGAAGGCCAGGCCCTTCAGCAGCTGCTGCTGATCACAGCAGCTTTGGTACACAGCTTGAAGCAATCCAAGGATCCTGACACCAAAGGCTTCCGATGTACCTGCAGCTCAGCAAGGCTGACAGGTGTTTAACGGCTTTTACTTCTGGGTTAAGAATTCTCCATCCTTTGCACTCTGTTAATAATACTGCTTGGCTGAGGTTGAATAAAAATTCATTGCGGTATATATAAATATAGGTACTTTGTGCAAGAGAAAGCAGAAAATGCTTAATTTAGAAGAATGCATACACATTTAAATATCTTAAACACATGTAAGACAATGTGCTGTCCTTCCCAGATAAAACTTTTCCAGATTTCTCTGCAATTCTTTTAAGTTTCAGAATTTCAAACACTACTGTTCATATAGGAAAATTCAGAGCATTTCCATTCAAATAAATCTCAGCATTAGCATATGCAGTCCTCAGCCTGAAAATGAGGTTGCCAGGGGATTATTGTGTGCTATTCCAAGAGAAAAATAAAATAGTAATTCTACATGTTATAAGTTTCTAACTAGAATTGACTGTAACCATGAAGATCTAGTCACAAGAACATCTTGTCTTAATCAGAACGAACTGCACAAGTGAGAATTTTTCTTATGTTTTCACAGCAGGCATTGCTAACTCCAGAGCACAGGTATTACTTTTAAAAGGCATAAAGCGCAGTATTTCCATAACATTCTGTAGATAAGTTACCCATGGGACATTTATTTTGGCACGGGGTCCACCAGTGCCATCCTCAGCCGTCTGAGCACAGCCCCAGGCAGATCACAGCAGACTTTGAGCAGCTCCTGCTTGCTAGCTTCACCTGCTGGACTTCTGCTCATTTCATTTTCTGTTCTTGGGTGTCCACCGGGCCTCCAGAACCACAGAGAATCCCACCGGAGTAATTTCTGTGAATAAATGCTTCTTTCACGGTTTACTCAAGAGCACTGCATCCATTCGTCGCTGAAAAGCTGAAACTTTGAATACATAAGAACAATATAATCTCCTCCATCCCTCCACTGGATTAACACCATTCTTAAAAAAAAAAAAAAAAGGTTGGAACGAAAAAGATTGAAAACAACTGCCATCTGATGAAAGGATTGTTATATTTATAGTCATGAGAATTTTTCCCCTTTTTAAAAATTAGTTTCTTGACATGGGGACATGACTGTTTTCTTTTGAGTATGTCTGGGAGCCAACACATTGTAGAAGTATCTCAGAAAGAAGAACATACCAAAAGAGAGGGCAAAACTCAGTCAATTCTAAATTAATCCAATTTTTTGGCAGATATTCCCTCAGTTTAATAACAGAATGAGTCATGTTTAACTATCCTTCCAGGTTACAAATGGAGAGTTCCTAAATTTTTATTCTGTGTATATAAATAACATATATCAATATCTAAAACTCTTAACAAATCTTTTTTTCAATATACAGGTGCTGATTATGCACATAGCCCCAAAATGAGAACACTTTGGGATTGTTCATTTGGATTCCTGAAACAAAGGAGATATGTTATTACTCTGTAATGTGTTTTGCTTTTCAGAATAGAAATACAAATCAGATTATTTTAGATAATACTCTGAAACCAAGGAAAACTTATATTATTGTATTAAAAGCTAGAATGAAATAATCTTAAAGAATCATTTGAAACTATTTGATATGAAGAAACTGTGGTTAGTGGATTTCAGTTTGCAGCCTTTCTTTCCAGGGGTCCATGGACTATTTAAAGAAGGGATCAATAAAAAAACTAGCTATGAAAAACAGTGTATGTTAGGACAAAATATTTGGATTTATGGGCATTAAGAACTGGCAGAGGAAAAAACACGTTAACACTATTGCCTTCCCTCAGAGGAAACAACACTCTCTCACAAATGGGCTTAAGAAATTACTAAAAAAAA
>VZRL01004529.1:1190558-1343814 GCA_013397895.1 Origma solitaria | reverse complement strand
AAAAAAAAAAAAGCAGTTACCTTCCTCTCTAAAGAAAACCAAGGATTTACTTCATAACCAGGAGATTATGAATTTTATAGCGACTGATAGTGGGAGACAGAGTCCTTCACAGAAGCTGTGTTCTAGATAATAAACCACAGGCCTTTTTCCCATGCTTGAAGGTGATGTTTTCCTGTGGAAACACGGAAGTCACTAAAATAAAATGCTTGTTGAACTCCAACACAATGGTCCAGGCAACATGGCATTGTGCAGAGAACGGGGAAGATAAATGCTGCCTGTATTTGTGAATTCAGCTCTGATTTGTCTACCCATCATATTTTAACCTTTGATACTTGCAGACACCATAATTAAATTAATTTGCTCCCTAAATTTACGCTTATCAAGTGCACACATCCTCCATGGTTTAGACATAAAAGCGAAATGCATCATTGACAAGGTTTAAAGCCACAGGCTGAGCTGGACTTACAGAGACACATCCCTCTCACACACAAGTACAAACTTTTGTTTGCAGTAGGACAGGAAATGCAGTGCTGGATGGGTTGGTTCTCATCCTGCAGCAGTGTGCAGTGAGTACCCACCGCACATTCTTGTTTTCCAAAAAAAATCCTGTATTTTCCTCACCCAACACAGCTCACTGAGGTACAGTGACTGTGTTTACTCTAATGGGTCAGTGGGAAATATTGTGAGCACTTCTGCATGTGTACCAGCCCATGTGTGTTTCCTGGCAGAGTCAGGATTAATGAGCTCCATTTTTAGAAAGCAGTATTACTCACTTGGGCTTTTTGCCTTTCATTTTTTAATGAGGTAATGTTCTATCTTTGTACCTTCATTTCCATCCCATGAATTAATCATAAAGTGTTATCTACACAAACGCTCCCAGTGTTTTTCTAGTTTAGATACAAGTTCAATATTCATTATTACGTTCAGTTATCAGGAAATCACTTCTGCATCACAGCTGTGTTCCACCTACGAAAGCGAACGAGAGCCCCAGTGAAGACAACTGCAGAAGTCTGGGTATTTCACCACGAGAAACAATATGAATTGTTTTGATCTGTTCCTAAGCCAAAAAAGAACTTGAGCATTTTAATAGCCTGCCAATGCCACCGACTCATTTAATTTTGACAGGGAACGCATCTTGGTCTTGTGTTGCTGGTTTTATACTGCTTTTTCTGCAGAATTCTAGTAACTTACTGCACTTTCTGCAGTACTCTGGTAACAGAATGTTCCTACAGGTGCTGAGTAGGAAGATGACGGTGGGGGATGCGATGGATTGCTCTCTGTGGAAGCACAAAGATCTGTGTGTCTGTCTGACAGCCCTGGAGACTTAGGATTGCCTCCAGAAGCAATTGTGCACTTCGGTCTCGGTGCTGCCATTTCTCCAAGGTGCTGGTGACTTGACCATTTCAGTGGCTATCTCTATGTGCCATTTTCCAAAACATTGTTTTTTCCAGCAGTTTTTGTCAAACTAGCAACTGCAGTCACAGAAAGTCCTTTTAATTCTGCAGTTAGTGAATCTCCTTCGGCAGTCCGTAAGAAAATTAAAACCGAGCACTCCGGTTAAATAAAAAGAAAGCACGTTCCTTTTTCACAGTTGGATGCCTAATAGAAACTGAAAGGGAAGTCTGAAAACAAATTAAATGAGAAAGAATTTTTAAGGGTTATAATTTTTTGCCTGGATAGTTATTCAAATGAGTTTCCCTTGCCTAATGATTACATTTTTATTTTTATACTTACACTCTCACATGAACGTATGATGCATAGAAAACCTAGCATGACAATTTATTGCCTCCAGTTTCAAATTATTTGTCAGAAAAGATGACTGTCAAACTCAATGCACTAGTTTTTTCCTGCTTTATTCTCTTGTACAACCAGGACAGAACATGCTCAGTGCACCCTTTCAAGAAGTAAGCACACTATTTATAAAATCACCTACAACTGACACATTTTAGAGAGTTTTAAGATGATAAAGGGAGTACTGCCTTAATGAGGGGATGTTTTATGAAATGATAGGTTCGTTTCTGAATGAACAAACAGCTCCAGCAGCCAGAAAGGACAGACTGTCATACACCTGAAACACGGAGTGGTGGTGTGAGCAAAGCTGTGGTGCCACAGGGACAGAGAGAACTACAAACTTCAGGGTGGATACTCTACATTACATCTCAACGCAATGAAATGGTCTGAAGTAACCATCTAGTTATTTCATCTTGTGATTATGTCATTAAATCACAGAGCACCGTTTGCTGTCTTCGTCGCAGTCTGTGTTTAATGATGCATCTGACAAAAATGGGTAACTTCTACACAATCCTAAATGTACTCGTTGTGTCTACTTTACCCAGCAGCTTAGAAAACAGGACAGGAAAATGTGGTTTAATCAGGCAAAATTGATGTAGAATGATAGAAATCTTTATCTGCATTTGGTACTCAACCTGGAGAAGACAGTTGCATACTTTTATGTTCTGGTTTGGCTGTCCCTCATATAGCAGTGCTTAATTCCCACGCTTACTGTGAACCTTGACGAGTCTAAGGCACTTGGAAGTCCTTGGATGAAAGACTTCATATAAGTGGTATTTAACAGCACTTCAACTGCTGGTAAAAGTTGTAAAATAAAGACTTGGTTGCTGTCAGTACCAGTTAGTCTGCTAGGAAAAAAAAAATCCACAGAAGGAGAAAAAAACCCAGGACAAACATTAAGAAAAATACTGATTTCTAAAACTGAGGATTTCACCTTTTACAACAAAAATTACGGATGGAAATACTGTCTGACTCTATTAACTGATAATTACTGAAGACAGATGATTTTATCATCATAAAAATTGCCATTATTAGTCCTACTGACCTCCTTCAGCAGGATCTGCAAAGAGATCAAAGAATGATCTGGCAGCGGAAGCAAAATGGCTACAGCCATCAGAAAAGATGGATGAGAAAACCCAATGTCTCTGTCTGAATGGACCAAAAAGCACTGTCCATCTGACAAAACTGATCAAAAAATTACAGTCAGAAATGAAAATCTAAAGATGAAACTGAGTAATAATTTATCGGTATCGTGGTGATGTGGCATCATACAGACTTAGGCACCATAAATAAATATTCCTTATCTTTATCCTGACTTCCTTTGTCAACATTGTCATAAAGGAGGAGTTCACATTCTGATTTTGCTTTTAGCATAGAACGAACACTCATACATAGAACTTTATTACAGATGTGGGCAGAGACAAATGAAGATATTTCAGTCTTAGAGGAGCTTCTCTTATCACACTGCCTTTTTCCTGTTGAAGGTAGCAAAGCTAACACATCATGAGGCTCAAAGAGATTGGGGAGAGAGAAGAGAGAGAGACTTCTGCTTTACATTCATAAATGCTTTGTTCTAAAAGAACTGCAAGTAGCATAAATTAATATAATTTAGTGTTCATTAAGATGGGGTAATAGGATATGTCGTACACAAATTATGATCAAAAAACTAAATGAGTATTGAGAGGTTTGTCATCTACATGTCAGAAAGATTTATGCCTAGTATCTTGTATTCTAAAGTGTTAAAGATAAAATGCAATACTCTATGGGCTGTTAATTGCAGAAGAGAGTGATGAAGCATTCTAAATCAGCATCATATTTGTCCATTTAGTTTTCGCTCTTCCTCAGTAGCTCTGTCCCTGTAGCGATGACTAAACGGTGGTCAGCACAGCACCAGATCCTGCAAATCACACTCCAAGCCCACGGTAAGACAAGACCTGTTGTGTGTCAAAACTCCTTCTTCCCCTCTTTTCGACAGTCCATGAAAGAAAGAAATCCATGCAACAGACCAGAAAGACTAAAATGAGTGGGGAACTAAGATGGTGCTCTGCAGATTTCGCCACACAAGGTGATGGAGTGGCTCAGGGTATTCATTTCCATGAGCTGGAAGTCCACTGTTCACCCTGACTTCTGACTCCACCTGATGGATTGCCTTGTCTGCAGTGCCCGATCTATAAATAAACACAGCATCTGTTGGAATGCTAGGTCTGAAAGTCTGCCTGAATAAATCACTCTCCAGAAATTCCCAAACGTACTAACACTCTTTCCCCTGCTTCTGTCCTTTCCCCTCCTGTGCCATGCATATATCCATTGTCTTTCCCATCCAGTGGGAGTAATTTTACTGATCTTGCTTTCTCTTTTCCAGTTTCTCAAAAGGCATGCCTTCAAGAAGAAATAGGAAGACCCTCAAAATTTAAGAAGAAAATTGTTGGGTTTCCACAGGGGTTGAAGTTTGGCTCTTGCAAGTTCATATTCTCCGCGGTAAGATATGAGATTTAATGAGATTAAGTGCCTGTGTTTGTAGAGGAAGGAGTTGAAACCAGAAAGTGCTTGATCCCAGATGTTAACTTTCATCAGGCAATGCAGCATCATCTTTGGACAGAAATATTTCTGGTTTAAGATCACCATTAAAATGACAGGTCTACTACAAACAGCAAAAGAAGCTTTATGAAATGATACTGTTTCATATTAGAAAGAAAACAAAATGACCATCCCTAAAATAATCATCAGAATCATGTATGGTTTTGATATTAACCTGAAAATTTGATAGGGACACCATCCATACAGGCACAAATATCAGATGGTCATTTTTATAATCGATCATAAATCAGGGCAGAGGCTTTGATAAGGAATTATTTCAGTTAAAGATTCAGAGGTAAAGGAAATTATGCAACTGCTTAAGTCTTCTGGCCTTGATGCTTTATGGAACAAGTGCAGCCTCAAAGTGCAGCCCTGTTACCCAGATAGCATAAATTCATTCCTTCTCTTTCTTTCTGGAAGAACAGAAAATAAGACATTTCAAATTTTTGCGTAATAACGGATGTGATTTATGATCCCTTTGCACACATTTAACCTTCCATTGTTTTTGACATATGGAATAGAAGACAGAGGCATGCTGGATCACACCATGCTATATTTTTCCTGATTTTTTGCGATATGATCCCATCCCTTCAGGCCAGCTTGTACTACTTCAGAGACACATCCTGTCTCCGAACTTTCTAACCTGCACAACTGCTTGTGTTAAACCAAAAATGGGACAGATTAATTCCACATATCAGTTAATACTCTAGAATTCTCTCAGGATCAGCAGCAGCAGCAGCTACAATCGCACAGAGGAGCAGAGAAAGCAAAGCAAGGGACAGGAGCTGAAAATGTGTGAGCAAACAAGAGATGGTAGCTAATATGGGGTTCAGCATTCCAGCACTGTGCTCTCGGGCTGGTCATGCCCTCTTATATCACAGGTAGAAGTCTGTATTTTCTCACTAAAAACATTGAGGGAGTTCAGTGAAATATCCTAGAACTCGAAAATTTCCAAGTTCCGGTACATCAAAAAAACTTTTGTATCTGCACATTAACAAAATAATTTTAAATAATATTTGTCTATGGAACATTATTTGCACACAAGACAAATTTTTTAGCCAACCTGTGATGTGTCATAAACTATTTATAATTAAGCTGGCTTTGGTGTTCCTGTAAAAGTAGAAAATTAGTTGAGAATCCAACTAATAAAGCTCATTTTTTAGTTTTCCCCAATAAATTTTTTCCTACTTTCAATAATAGGTTCAGAATGTATATTAAAATACTGAAAAATGTTTTAAAAAGATAACACTATCCAGGTTTCAAAGTATAATTCAAGAATTCGTTTCCTCGTTAGGAATTTTAAATTGCATGTGAATTTTTCACTCTTTACTGAAGAACTTCATATGCAGCTTTGAAATACATTCCATAGACCCATTACAGCTATTAAACCTTTGAAATACATTCCATAGACCCATTACAACTATTAAACTTTTAAAAAAGCTAATGAGGGAAGAATTATTTATAGCTTGCCTTTTGGCAGTAGGAATTCTAAACAATTTTTGAATCGAGCTTTATAACTTTAGAAGGAAAAAAAAAAAGAAAGAAATCTCTGAAGCCAAAGGGATAAAAAAGGAAAGTGGAAATACTTTTTTTTGGTGAAAGCACTGGCATTTATGCTCCTATTGGTCGCCTTTATAATTTAACAGCAGCTCTTTCACTTCACACTAAAGGCCTTTGATGCACTTTGCCAACCATAATGAATACATCTTAATATTTCTCTAAAGCAGCGAGACAGTGCCCTCAAAATTAGGATGAGAAAACGACAGAAAGGAATTCTGACCCATTTGTCGAATGCATTGAGCCACTGAATCAGGCTGTGTGCAACTTTTAAGTCACCTAAAAGCCTGAGTTGCCAGGCCAGCTCAGCGGCCGTGATTGGAGCGCGGGAGAAAGACCTCCCCAGGAAATTGGGATTCTCTCTATTCCTGCAAGCATTTCCATCATGAAAGGAGCTGCTGCCCCATTTAGGAGCATAATTCCACCTCTTTGCCTTCTTGGAAATAATCTTTTGTACAAATACGTGTTTTGTATGTCTATATATAAAATATTATCAGTCTACCCATTGTAAATCAATAACTTCCACAGAACATGGACTCAGGAGGAAAAAAAAAATGTTATTCCTGTGATGCTCATGAGGCAGAATAGAGGACTATGAGGTAGGAAATAGAATGCAAAAGAGACAAAGCTATTTTTGCATTTATTTACCCTTATTTAGTGCACTGTATGTTTTTAGAGGCATTGTGTGGTGTGACAAAGAGGTGCACGGTAAAGCACATCCAGCTAAACTCTCCTTCCTCTCTGCCACTTGAATGACACAAATGGGGAGCACATGCTCTGCCCCCAGTGCTTTATGAACTTGGGGACATGTTGTAATTTAACCTGTTCCAGGCCCTGAAAATTCGCTGTGCGTGACAGTAAATGAGTTCTCACACTGTTAATGAACTAATTGAAGGCTGAGCAGGAAGGAAATGCAGCAAAATTCGGCCTCTGACTGAATTTTCAGTCAATGGTAAGTCAGTTTCTCCCTTGTGCTGCAAAAAGGCAGTGTGTTTATCACTGTGGAGATTATAACAGGGGAGGTGGTAATCCCTGCTGGACTGCCTGGCTCTAAAATAGCAAAGCATCTTTTTATTTCATGCTACTTACGCTGGACTGGTTTAGCCTATTCATGGCTTACGCACTAAGTTTAATCCTCAGAATTCTCAAAACAAACAGTCCATAATACTCACATGAAATGCTGATTTTTTTCAAGTACAACTGAAGAGATTATTCCAACCCTCACCCAGCTCCCGCAATGCACTGCCCAAGTCAGACAATCCTCAAACTAAAAAGATTAGACTCTGCAAACACCAAGGTGTAATTTCAAGAAGATCATCCTGCACATTTCTTCAAGGAAAGTCATAAGGAAAGGAACACAACAGTATCAAAAAGGTGACAAATCCATGCAAAACTGAAAATCTTCTGCCAATTCTACGAACCATTGATGCTTCCAGGTAGGAGGACCTGAGTGGTGCAGCCAGTAGTAGTGGAGAGGAAGCTCTGTGGAAGGACCTCCTTGTTGGGACAGAATTCCTATAGGAATTCCAGAGAACGGAGGGGTTGTTTCATGCCACTGGAAGTGTTTACTGCACACATTCGGGAGCTGGAGCTGAAACTGTGTCTCACGGGCAGCAATTCATTGCGCAATTTCATCAGTGGAGAGCGTTTGACTCATCTGAAATCGGCTTCAGCTGGCAGCCACGTTAACCACTTGGCAAACAGCAGGAATTTAGGGATATAGCTGCCATTTTCTTCCTAGAAATCTGTCCGTATTCCATCAAACCATGGCTGCATGGCTGTATCCAAACACAATTACCCAGCTGTGGGCATCCATCCACAGCTGCGCAGCATCACGCTCGTTCTGGGCCTCAAAACCCATCTGGGACACTGGGGAAAATATTTTGGGTCACATTCTTACAACCAGCACTGCATGGAGTTGCGTCAGCGTCCACTTGGGCATCAGACTCTGCAGGAGGCCCTGTCACACCTCTGACTGGTACAACACACTTAAAAAGAGCGTTGCTAGAAGGTGAACAATATTTTCAGGGTTTCAGCTGTAAAGCCGAGCTCAGACTTGGTCACATGTGCTATCAAAATATCTAAAGGGCTATTCAAAGCAGAGTATTTTTGTGCACAAAAATCACAATTAAGAAAAATAACTGTCAATCAACTAAAATATGCAGTCCCAAATGACATTTTTTTCTGTCTGTGACTTTCTATTACATCTTAACCCATTTATTTGCTTTCAACAAATGTATTCTTTGTTGGAGAGCAGCAGTAGTGGTGGCTGCACAACAGGGTCAGAGATCCAAATAGTCCTGCTAAAAGAAAAGTGAATTAATGAGAAATTTCTAAGGAATATCTTGAAATATTTACCTCCATACATATGATTATTTCTGGTCTTAATGTTGCTGCACAGTGTTCCAGGTCAATGCTTGGGCCACAATTCCCACCACTAGTGCTAATATGGTCTGCTAATAAAAATTTACTGGAAAATCTGAAAGCTGTATGGACTTGTTGCCCTCATGGACAAAATTGTATTACTTAATTACAAAATTATTTACATTAATCACATTAATTTAATTAAATAAATAAATTTAATTAGATAAAATATTTTAAATTAATTGCAAAATCATATTAATAAAGTTCATTGCTGAATCATGATGTCTCAGTACTCAACATTCAGCACTTATATACAGAATAGAGTGCATTTATATTTTTCTCAATTTTCTGTCCAATTTAATTTGCCCTCTTTGTGTTCATATATCATCCACATTGTGTAATTCATATTACTGGAAAAAGTAGTAACCAAATTCGCCATCCAAATTTATTTCCTTCATGAGGGCAGGGCCTGCCAACTAGTGAGCAATCAGAAACCGGGCATGAGCATTAGTTAAAACGCTGTGCCAACTGAGCAACACTGAGCTCTGTAATAAATACGCATTTCTTCGAGAGGCAGACACATCTGAACAAATCTCTCTCGAAATATTCACTAAAATAATGAGCCTTAAAACCTAACAGCAGTGATGTCTTTGCCCTTCTAGAGTGCAATTCGGAGATTTGTCTATTATCAGTTCATATCCCTCCAGGAGGAGCAGCTTCTTCTTTCACAGAAAGGTGAGGTCACTTTGAACTTGCAGAACAAGCTCTAATCTCGGCCAGTGATTGTCACAGTTCTACATTTAGTTACATCTGTGCCAGACCACTTTTTGTCAATTCTCAGGCTCTAAACTCAATATGGGTAATGCTCATGATAACCCATCAAATGTTTGGGTTTTGCTTTCACTGTTACTGAGCTTGTTTTTTTCTGCCATCACCCTACGGTGAATGATGGATCAGTGGTGATTTCTCAGGGTCCCCAAGCCACCGAGCACTCCTGGGCTGGAGGACAGTCAGAGTCACAGCTCAGCCTCAGCCCTTCCTCCCGCACAAACCTTCTTACATTTCCAACGCTCTGTGTCTGCACTGACCATTACAGGAACAATAACAGCTTCCACTGGTGATCAGCAGCTCCTCCTGAGCCTCCGACTGCTCCGTGGTATCAAGTACACAGTTTGTAACATGGCGGATAATGCACAATTTAACAGCCTCGCATTACAAAATGCCTCACATCACCTGCGCTGCCTGGAAACTCAGGTTTCCAATTCATTCCTGCCCTTACAGGGTTACAAACGCAGAACAAAGGGGAGCTGGAGGTGAGTTCACACTCGAGCACAGCCTGCCTTCTGCCAGTGCACAGCAATAGATTCACTCACTGGTAAAATCACCTCCTTTACTCATTATTTGTTTCCAGATTTATGGATTTATTTGTTTCCACTCCTTATGCACAGCACCTGCATGTGTGGCAGGGGGAAAGTCAAATCTTGTCAGCTGGTTACCACTGAGATCCATATAGCTCCTTGTGCTTTAAATGGACATCCACAAATATTAAAATTTAAGAAATCAACTATTATCCTTAATGCAAATGGCAGTGCTAACATCACAAAAGTGAAGGATGTGCTTTGCCTGTTTGACCAGAGTGATTCAAGCAGGGAGTATTAATGTCAGAGTTTCATCTCTGGTTCGAGAGATCAGCATTTACTTGATGCAAGCCCAAAGAATGGTTTGTAGTTGATACTCTGAATATAAGAAAATTCTCAGAGTGTCCCAAATTAAAAAAAAAAAGCAAGTAAGCAAACAAAAAAACAAACAAAAAAAACCACCCCCCAAAAAACCAACAAACCAAACAAAAAACCCCCCCCAAAAACCCCCCAAAACAAAAAACAAACAAAAAACCAAAACAAAAACCACAAACAAACAATATATTATTCATGTGTTTAACATTTTGGATCAGTATTCCAGATACCTAAGAACAGCAACAAAAAATAAGGGATTTCAGGCCATTATAGAATGTAATATCAATGATAGAGGAAAAAATTCCATTTAGTTCTGTGGGATCCAGCCACCAGGCACACAGAAAAAAACCCCAGAATCTTCTTAGTAAAAGCGTCAGTGGATTTATGAATGAAATTTTTCATGACTGAAAAATCGGAGTTCTTCCAAATCATTACAGCACACAAGAAAAGTGCAGCCAACATTGTGCACAGTACTTAGCTACCCAAAAACCTTTTAGGAAAATCCTTCATCAGAAGTGGTAAGGCAATGTAAGTAGTCAGAGAGGTTAAGCAAACAAAGTTAAGGGGAGGAAAACAGTTTATAAAACAGAAGATCCCAAGGATTAATTTGGAAATTCGTCTGCAATTTCCAGCAAAATAGTTTTGCTATCTCTGTGGAATGGGAAGCAGAGAGGAACAAATGGTGATATTCTTTCAGGGTCTGCACACAATTTTAACATTGCACATTTATGTCACTTTACTCATGTCACCAGAAAATAGCTTGGGGTCTGAACTGTATCTCTCTCTTATTCAGTCAAGCACGAGAAGATGGCTTCACTCACATTTTGCTTTTCAAATTTTAGATGTCACACAGTTTCCAAATACTCTAACCCATGAACTCTTAATGCTCAAGCAGAGGGTGTTGACAGCCCCAGAGCCAGTGGGGTCAATCTGGACTCCAGATGGGTGATTCAGAGTCAAAATGCCTCTTTAACTTCTCTTCTTAATAAACACGCATAAATCCTTGCCTTAGTGCTGGGTCCTGAGAGAGTATCAATGAAAAGAGCAAGAGCAAATCACAGGAGAATCTAAACAAACAAATTTGTCTTGTAAGGAAAGGAAGTGATTGCACATAAAAGGCTGGACATGAATAAAGTAGCTTTATTTTAAAACTAAACCAAATATATTTTTAATTTAACTAATGCTTGTTCTAAAATTGTACTTTTGTGACTAATTATATCAGTGTGGATAAATGCATTGCCTGCACAATCTTCATAACTGGTTTGTCTCCTGAAAAATAGAAAGACAGGACAAAAGTCTCACCTGAAATGAACACATAGTGATCATTACTTCATTGCATTATTATAAGAGGCTGTCCAATGTATAAAATTTCTCTGAAAAATATGTCACCCTTAAATTTCATATTTTAAACTAGTAATTAAGCAAAGTTTAGGCCTTCATGAAATACACATAAATAAGTATTCTGGTTATTCACAGTAATAGAGATAGAAAGAAAATATCTCACAGGAAAGTGGCACAGATCTGATATCTTATTTTCCTTCTCCCACTTCAATATTTAGGAAGTACTGTGGCAATGTACTAAGGCCTTTGAGTTTTAGATTCTACGATCAAACCATTTTCTTAAGCAGGAGCTAAGTGCATCAATACATAAAAAAAGATTGAACTTGTTCACATATGAGCTCAGGAAAATGTCTCTATAGCAATGGAACCTGCAGCAATGACTGTGCAAAACCTGCCGATGCTGTCACCACTCCCATTCCTGAGACTAACAGAGGTGTCGCCTTCACCTTAGCCATCTCTAGCATTGTTTATCCAGAACAAATCTAATTGTTTCTTTCTGCATAACATCTCCAAGCTCAGCCTTTCCTCTTAGTTCACATTGCTGAAGCTGAAACCCAAATCACCATTTTTGCATCTTGGCATGGGCAACATTTTAGTCTCTCATCCTGACACATGTCCTGACCGTTTTCAATGCAGTCACCTTTACACAGCTAAATTATTCTTTTTGGCTGTACCGCCATGCCACCAAAAGATTGCTCCCTTTTTCAATCACAAACTCCCGATCCAAAGAGCTTTATGCTGAATGTATTTGTAGTTTAGAGCACAGTATAGCCTGTGGTCTGAGCATGGGCTCTCGAGTCGTTTCCATCTCTGCTTCAGCCAGCTGTCACCGCCTATCAGTTCAGATTTCTTTCAAACTGTCTCTCACTTTCCACTGTCTCCTAAATGCGGGATGAATTCACTACAACTCCTTGTCAAATCAATCTTTTGATGGCACCTTTCTACTGCCGCCCATCAATTCTGAGAACTACCAGCTTCAGGATGGTCCCCCTGGGAGCGAGGCTTTGCGCTTCCAGGTGAAATGGGGTGCCACGTCCAGGGCGGAAAATCTGCAGGGAGATGTGGGAGACTTACTCAGGATGTATTAAATGGGATCTTCAGGCATGCATGCAGGTATCCTTCTCATGAGCATTGGGTATTTATTCATTTGAATGAGAGAGAACAAAAAACCCCAAAAAACCCAACCAACCAACCAAAAAAAAAAATAAAAAATATATATATATATGTCCATGTATCCTAGCACACCCAGCACTTTGCAGTCATTTCAAAACATCAGGAAAAGGTTCTGGGCTTCATGCCAGCTGGAACTATTGCCATGAAATCTCATCAAGTGATGTGCACACCTTCAGCTTTTGAAGGATTTATTCACTGCTGACAGTGGAACTGCAAAAGAACCAAACCCAAAACAACAAATTACTCAATTTTCTGCCTGCTTCACATAATCACACTGGCAATTTTGGAAGTTTGTTTTATGATCACCTTTCAGGTGAAAATTATTCATGAGTTGGACCACTTGACAGGTAGAACTTTATTTATCTGTCAGATATTTCGCTAGACGAGGAAAATAACCCTTCTGAGCACAGAGTAAATAACTTCAGTTCGGTGAAGAAAATAAAAACCCCTGCTGCTGTACTGTGGAACAAATATCATCAAAGATTTATTGGTGATTTTCAGTAGAAGTAGATTGATATTGTAAAGCCAAGTTACATTACACGAATACCATCTGCACCCTTAGCGAGACTTCCCCATCTAACTCCATTATTTTGTTTTTTCTGGTCGGCACACGTGCGATCCTGAAGTAAAGGGCACTCACAGCCTTGCTCCTTTTGCTCTCTCACAACAAAACCACAGAGCATCTCCAGGGCACAGAAGGTAATGAGGGGCATTGACTGTCCCCAAGCTGTCACTCACTCCTGAATTTGTCACTGATTATCCTGTGACAGGACTGCATTATGGACAAAGCCTTTGGCTGTTTCTGATGGTGACTGCCTGCAGTGAATGCCACAAGTGTTCGGGAAATGCAGCAAGATGAGCAAACACAACCCTTTCCTAGCAACCTTAACGAAAATAAATGCCTGCTTCCAGGCCAGGTGATAGGAACTTGCTATATCACAAAACCTGCCATGTTTTACCACAAAACTTCGCTTTCTTAGGCAAAGTGCTTGCAGACTAAACATTTTGCTTTGGATTCCAATCGTGCAGACCTTGTAAGAGCAGACACAGTATTCCCTGGACACAGGGCTGGGTTTCTCTTCACAAACATTCAGGGACATGTGGTTTAACTCTGCCTCACTGTGACTTTGTCCAATGCTGATCTGAAACCATCTCATTTTGTGGATGCCTTCTACGAACACAGAAACATTTTCTTTGTTTGAAAGTATAGGATCCATTTTCCCACAACCAACCTGAAATGGAGATATGGATCAACTAGACCTTTCCAGTTCATCTTCAATCTCTGCAGTTGTTTGCTTTGGCCAGTCAAACTCTGCAGAAATTTAACATGCAGCAGTCCTCCTCCTGGCTTGGCAAGGAGCACAGCTTTACACCAAAATCCCTTTTAAATGTGGAAGAGAGACCAGCATTTTAAATACTGTGCTGTGAAACTTCAGGGCATGGTTAAAAATTGCTAATCAGGACTGAAATCACTCTGAAAGGAGGAGCAAGCTCTATTTGTTGTGTTCCTCCTCCCAAAAACACCCATAAATTAGCTAAAAGCAGTTATTGGAATAATTATACAAAAGAAATAGAATAGCTAATGAATGGCATGTATCAGCAGTCTTTTAAAGTTATTTTCAATTCTTTTACACCACTTGACTCTTAAATTATCTAGTTTCATTTAGAGCCACCAACAAATGTTTCTGTGCTGTCTTGTATGATTTATTAATTCTCACTTCAATAAAATACAATGTCCATAATTCTGGATTTTCTACATGCTGTCTTCCATAATTTTTAATGTTTACTTTTTTTAAATGAAATATCCCATCTACTTTCAGTCAACAAATTTTAATCTCTGACATATTTGTTCATTTAATATTTTTCTTCTCCTATTAGCATCACTTACCCTACTTTCATATATTTTAATTAAATTCTATCCCCATCTGTAAAGTACCATATAACCCAACAAAGTTCTGCCCTGAGGACATAAATTAAGTGAATAACAAGGAGCCAAAGCAAAGCTTTTTCTCCTAGCTGTCTGAAGATCTGGGCCCAGGCCTTGAGATAATTTCAGTAAGATTTGGGTGCCTTGCTAGCTGCTTATGGGAGAGATGCTGACTGGTGACACATCACCTTCACTATAAAACATCTCCAGTGACTTGGGCCTTGACTAAAACGTGAGACAAAATCTCCTGCCACTGCCTCTGTTTTGACTCAGTGGCCTCATTCAGAAACTCTCAAGTTTACATTTTGCATGGGGAAAGGGATGCTGATAATAAGTGCAAACTGCCTGAGCCACCGAGGTTTCCACAATACAAATAGTTACACTCTGGAGACCTGTGGGTATTGCCAATTGGTTTCACAGGGATTCCTAGCACACACGAGGCTGTCTATAAGCTCAATGCAAGCCGTTTGTAGAATCGGTGACTAATTCACACTAATTAAAATCTGACCCAGATCTGCAGTATCTAGGTCAAATTAAAAAATTGCTATCTGAAGGCTATCCATCGACATGCTTGCAGTGCCATATGGGCAGAAGCCATAGAACAGTTGAGGGATCTGGTCCGAGCTTTAGACAAAATTTTTGGGCAGGTTTGGCATGGTAGACACAGCCGTGATTAAAGCCTGGAGTCAGAAACAAAGATCCTGCTGGGGAATCACTGCCTATCGCAGAGATCAAAAACTGATCAAAAGCATCTCCGGGCAGCCCTTGCTCGCTGCTCCAACTGAGCTCTGAATTCAGGAAAAGCTCTGCTGTTTCTCAGAAGCTAAATCCTCCCACTACGATAAAATGACAAGTCACCTCGGTACTGAGATATTTTAAGAAAATCTCCTTGTGCTTGTTAATTATGAAATAAATTTCTAGAGGGGAATTATCTTCCCTGATAAGCCATATACACATGTAAGTGTGTATGCTCCTAGAAATACAGCTCCAAGGGAAAAATGGACATCATTCACTCACCTGAATCCCATGATCACAGAGTAAAAGTTCCGGTTCACAAATAGATATGTCAGAGCAAAATGGATCTTAATGGAAAAGTTGAAGGAAACACCTTGATAATACCATGATGTAGATATTACAGTATTCTCTGTAAAAAAGTAAATACACTTCACAATTAAATATCATTATTTTTTGAAGTTATCCAAAATGCATAGAGAAAATTATAGTCATTAGAGCTGCATCACTGGGTCCAGCTCTGTCCTCTCAGAAGACATTCATGCTGAGCCATTGCAGTTGGCTTCAAATGCCTGACAACACCTGGTGTGCCCCATGAGAAATGCACTTCCTACTTCCTTAGAAGATTTCCTTCGTTAACTAAACCGATTCAACACAAATACAGCTATAAACACTTTCTAAGCACTTGCTGGCACTGGTCTCAGAAAAGCGTTTAATTTCATTAACTGGACTGTTTGTCTTAAAAATATATTGTACAGTGTCCAAGTACCAATAAGATTGGGGATTCTGAATAATAGTTTTGAGAACTGGTTAACTGCTTGTTAACCAGTTGTTAATTGGTTAATTGGTTAACTGTGTTCTTATATCCCAGAGCTGACCTTGGGCTGGCTTACTAAGAAATACAGCTCAGCTGTTGGAGATTGCATCAATTCTGCGATATTTTTGTCCAATGTATAAGTATTAATCCTGTCGTCAAATTCTAATGACTATGAAGGCTTTGAAAAAGGCACATGTCAGAATCTGCAAACTCAAAAGAAATTGTGTTTTCATTTTGTTAATTCTTGACTTAATTCCTTCTGCTTTGCGTTTTTGTGTACACTTTTACAACTGCTGTAGAGCTAATTGTAGTTTTAAAGAAGCATTTTGGTTTAACCCCAGTCTGTAACTCAGTACCATGCAGCAGTCTCTCGCACACAGCTCCTCCTCCCTTCGGTGGGACGGGGAGGAAAGCCAGAAGAAAAGGGAAAACTCATTTTTTCTCACAGGAGAACCATTTAATAAATGACATAAAGTAAAATATAAGATGATGATGATGATGATTGTTGTTGTTGAAATGAAAGGGGGAGAGAGAGAAAGCAACCACTTCCTAGCGGAAAACGAAGTCTTATTTTCATCTGTCCTAGCTGAACACCATATGTCTAAAGAACAAAATACAATGGGTGGGAAGGGTTGTTGCTGTTAATATTTATGATCACTTCAGCCTTCTTTTTCCATTTATAAATGATTTGTTAGAGGATCACAATTTCTCCAGATATATACATTATTAAACATCACAAGGGGTTCTCAGGCCCAAGCCAGAATTGATTTCAAGTAGCTCCCTGAGCATTTTCCTACTGTTGGAATGTCATTCATCATCAAAATTGCATGAAATTGTGCTGTTCCATGGGATGACAACAATTTAAATTAGAAGAAAATGAAAATTAATAGCAGAGTGATTTCTGACCGACATTAATGTTTGGATTAATAATTCCTAATAAAAAATGTATGAAACTTCATTATCTGCCAAGAAGCTAAAGTTAATTGCAAACTCTGTCACTGGTTCCCATTTTGTGCAGACAGTTACTCCTTCTGGGGCTCATCCTTAGGGATTTTGGTTAGGATCTACATATTGTATAACAGTCCAATCTGTAAATACCAGCATGGGAATCAGCACCGTTAATCCTTTTTATTTGGTATGACAGAAATTGTGCTGTACTCTTCTTGTTATAATAATTTCTACCAAATAACAGCAATGAAGCTTTATATATATATATATATTTATACACACTTATTTTTGTCCTTTGACTGTAACTACTGTAGAAATGGGAACACCATTCATGCAGAATACAAGTATATGCAACACATAGATGAAGAGAGATCTACTTGAAATGTTAAAGAAGTTCAACAGCTTTGTGTAATTAAACAACCAAGAAACACAATTAACATTTCTTCTACCCTCACGTGATCACAAGGTCAATCTTTAGATACTCAACTAAAGAATGAAATTAGAAATATCTGCTGTTTTATCTAGAAGGCTTAATTTTTGGTCAGTCTTGTAACGGAGGAATGATTTTATCCTGGACTCATGTCTTCTCAGAATGAACTCAGACACCTGCTGTTCTCCTGAAAGCGACATTCATCTCTGATAGCAATATTTGTGAGTATTTTTAGGGCTGAATACTATGTGTCAAGTCTAAAATATTCAACTATTTGGAAATTAAATCAATGATACAGTAAAATCCTTTGGCAAGGATGAGAACTGTACGTTTGTTGTGGTTTTCTCCCAGGTTTGGCTGGCCAATAAGCAGGTGGCCTTTGACACTTGGTGGAATATAAAAGGATTTTGTGCTTCCCAGCTCTTTCATAGAACCTCACTGCTTTGAGCACATTGCTGGCACAGGAGCCAAATCATGTGTACTCTTCCATTGTCTAATTAATTACACATCACTAATTGACTCACGATTCTTGAACACTCAGGTTGGACTGCGAAAAATGTCTACAGATCAAGGTACACATTCTCAATTGATTTTGACTTGTGATTTTGACTCACTTTCAGCCCATACAATAAAAACTCCCACACCTGATTTTAACTATCAAGATATGTCACTGTTTCCTTTTAATTTGAAGTCATACCCAATCTATTTCTGTATCAATAACTGTTTTTCAAAAGTGATAATCTTTACTCAAGTATAAGATAACTTTTTTTAAATTATGAAAATCAGAAATTTTTATGAAAAAGAGTATGTAAATTTCAGTAACAACAGTCCTCTAAACCATCTCCTACCAGTGCATTCTTCCTCAAGTAATTTAGGCATTAAACAACACTGAAAAAATGCAAGTACCTGAAAGTTGTGGGTCCTCCTGCCCTCCTGAAAATTTTCACAGACCTCATTCAGTAAGTCCTTCTGTAACACAGAAAACACTTGCAGTGGTTTCTGAAATTTACCCTCAAAACATTCAAAGTATCAACTGTTTCAACAAATTCTTTGCTATTTTTGTAAGAGCCATTTATTACAGTAGAACTCTTAAACGTAGAGAAGAAAATAATATATACTAACCTGGGATTGGAAAATGTGAAAATTTATTGCATTCAATAAAATACAAGATCATTATGCTTAAAAAATATGACTAGGGAAACCAAATTTTGAAATAGCTCTTTAAGTTGGTCACTGCATGGTCAGAGCTTTGAATGAATTATCTGTCCAGGTTCCTGCTGCAGAGCTGACTTTGACTTGCTCTTCACAGGACATTTCTGATGCTGCCCACGACTACAAACTCACCACAGGAACTGTGGAGGAGCTGATATAAAGAGAGAGGTTATTTAAAATCACTTCAATACCAAGAAATGCAGTCCAGCACCAAATGCTACACCCACATAATTTAAAATATTAAATTATGTTTTTTTAAATTAACTATACTTTGAGGAAATACAGTAGATGGCATGAAACAATTTAAGCAATGCAAATGTAAAATTGCACAGCAGCCAGAGCTGTTCCAGTAGTGGCTGGGTTAAAAGGATACGATGCAAACCTCATTCTATGCACCTAAATTATGATAACTACAAACACAATAGACCTTCACCAGCGAACAAGACAATGCCGTTCTCCACCACTGTGCCGACTCTGGTCTCACGGAAAACTGTTCTGATAGTAAGAATCACCTTGTGAGGCAGACGTACAGTCCACTTTTTGCTCCATCCAGGTGACCTTCAGGGGTCAGAACAGTCCTTTGGAGTCACCGGCAGTGACTGATGTGAACAACTCTTGTAACGCCAGCACACGAACTCGAGGAATACACCAGGACATCGATATTTTCCCACAGCAGTGCAACAGGGCCATGTGAGACTGAAACTCAGCGTCATTTGCAGCCCATTATATGACTGTAAACTGCCATAAAGGCATTTTAGCTGGTTATATCGACTAGGGGCTGCAGTGCCACTGCCATTGAGGGCGGCAGCACATGAGAAGTGGAGCCCAATTCTGGGTGCAAGAGCCCTCCAAGCCCCAGGCTTGGCCTCAGAACAAGGTCACATGAGAATGGGTAAAAGTCACCTCTTCCTGCTCCCTCAGACCCCTGCACCGAACACAGCTCAGTCACACCTATCAGCCCATGGGCTCCATCCTTCCGGCACTGATTTATGGTTTTGTGGAAGTACCTGCATCTATCTGCACAAGAAATCTGAGACGTGGATAATTCTGCATCATCAGGCATGCAGTGCAAATAAAAAAGGAAAATCATGGCCTGTGTTATGTCTGGGATGGTCTCAGAAAGCAAGCAGGATAACATTTACAGAAAGACACCCAAAAAAACTTTCATTCCAGAGCAATAGCTCTGCAAGTGCACTGCTATTCCCTCGTATTCACATTATTCAATGTCAGGAATTTAATTTTCACTTCTTGTGGAATTTTTCACTACTTGCGGACCTGCTGGAAACTGCAACATTATAATTTACAACTGGGGAATAATGATGTAGTTTAATATGCGCTACTAATGAAGCCGGAAATGGAAGGGTACAGCCAGCACAAGATTCTTGACTGTGGTTCCAAAGAGCATTGTTTCCACCTTGTCACGCACTGATGAAAAAAGATATAGTTATTCTTTCCATGACCAAAATGAGTCTTTGTTCAGACTCAGAGTATGCCTACCTGTGTACCATTTATGCCTCAGAGAAAGGCACACATTTTGAGGGGATCTTGCACGTTGGCTAGGCACCCTTTCATAACACATTTTAGACAAATATATATATATATAAAAATTGGACTAATGGTCATGCACAAAATGAAAGCAAAACTTACCCAGGTTTTTCTGTGAGGCTGTTTTTGTTTATTGTTTAGTGAAAATGAACATTAATTATTGCTGAGTCAGAATGAGCTGATTAACACATCACACTACAGTCCTTTACCTGACTGTTTAAAATAAAATCATACCCATATCTCTTTTTTAGGCCTTCCTTCTCAAAATGTTCTCCACATTTGCTGGGATGGACAGATAGCCTGCAGCCTGCAGATAACTCTGGAACCTGTAACTGGGCCACCTGCAAAGCTGTCAGAACAGAAACCAGACCTAAAATTCCTAAAAATCAGCAAAGGCACTCTGAATGGTCAGGTACTGGTTCATTTCAGCTAACTTATGTTCTCATTTTAACCAGATTTTGCTTTATAGATGCTTTCAAAAATATCACAAATGTTATGCGAGGGTCATATCAAATTAAAAAAACAAATATATCGGAAGTAGTGAGGGATAGAAGAGTCAAAGATCAGCACCGTGTAGGTGCAATGTTGAGGGAAATCAGATTGTTAGGCCTGTTTGCCACGAGGCTCAGGATGGAAACTAGGAGGGAATGCCTGATTAATACAATGTATGAATGAGGAGAGAAGAAGAGAGAGAATATTCATATAACGATGGCACAAAGCTGAGCTGTGCCACGGTGAAACGAAGACCATCTTGGTGTCCAGTGCTTTGTGATAACTGAAAAGAAAGGATCCAGAGAGAGATAAAACTAACTCTGCTGCTCAAAAGAAGTAAAGAAAAAGATATATTTTGTGTATGTGCAGTAGAGTCATTAGTCAATTGATATATTCTCCCAGGTTTTCTACTGGCATTCTTGTGATGTGCAAAAAGACAAATGTCAGAGCCAGACACAAGCTGCTTCTGAGGTATTAAAATTGCCAGATATGACTGCAGAGAAAAAAAAAAAAGTAAAAAATAAATTGAAAAATTCAGGTCTTGATATTTATCGTTTTAATTCTTACGTACAATGCCTGATGTAAGTGAGCATTTCTGCTCACCTTCATTACCTGGAGTTTTCATCCTTCTCATTCTCCTGCAAAATTAATGCTACTTTTCCATAACACACATTATACTTTGCCTTTTCTACAGGTGGCCTTCTTTAATGCATCTCAGACATAACCCACTTGCTATTTGAAACTCAAATATTCACAGCCTCTTAGTATCTTATCACACTTCTCATTTTCCAGTCTTAATCACTGTAACGTGACTTTGCTAGTGCTGAAGGACCAAGGAACTGATCTCATTAGCCACTTTTGTTTTCCTTTTTTTTCCCAAAGACAGGCAGGCTTTAATTAATTACTTCTCTTAGCTATTCTCAAAACAATAGACCAGTCCAGGCAGCCTGAGTGAAATTAAAGAGTGAGATCTGAGCAAAATGGCAACGTCAGTCATTGATTGCTGCACGGACAAGAGTGTGAAGCTTTTCTGGTCCTGTCAGGTATCTTCAGTGCCACGTGTTTATATCGTGCCTTCTGCCTCTCATTATGGCCACCAGAAAAGTTCTAAGGCATCTTTATCGCAGAGAGGCTGAGGAATGCTCATCCCTGGAGGTGTCCGAGACCAGGCTGGATGGGCATCTGAGCAATCTGGTCTCATGGAAGGTTCCCTGCCTGTGTCAGGGGGGTGGAACGAGAAGAGCTTTAAGACTCCTTCCAACCCAAACCATTCTGTGATTCTCTGATTCTCTGATTCTGTGACTTTTTCTGCTATGAGAAGGTTTGTGAGGGTTAGTTCTTCTCTACAGGGTGATCATTATTGGAGTTATATCTATGCCAACATTTTCTAGCCTTTCTGCACGGGAGTGTGGAACTCAGGATGGGCATGTGGTAGGAGGTGTTTGTTACCAAGAAAGTCCCACAGAGTCCTCTAACTTGTCTTCAGGACCACTTGATCATCAAAGTTAGAGATAAATGGATTTGGAGGAAGTGAAGCCCTCTCTGAATGGAGATCCCAAAGTTTCACTGCACTCAAGTACTGCCAGGGGTTAACACTTGCCTAGAGCAAAGCAGTTTTGGTTAGAGTCAGTCTCAAGTGATAGGAAAGAAGGGCAGATTTCTACAAATGACTGCTCTAAACCAAACTGGTTTTCCTCCTGGAAGTTATTTTCCAGGTGAAGTCAGCACACTCATGCTACAGGAATGTGGAAATATGGATCAGGAAATACAAGTGCTCACTTTAAGACTTATTTTCTAGATCAAAAAATAAGATGCCAAATCTGACAGAGATGCATTTTTTCATCCACAGAGAACACAGTTATGTCAGTTGAAGCCAGAATCCTAAAAGAGCTCCCCAAATAAGAGGATTATGGTTTCTGTAACTATTTTGTGTGGCTTGGGGCAAGAGTTATCTGTCACTGACCTGGGCCCCTTTGGTTTATGTGCTAGCAGTGAACAAGCTGGTGCTCTGCTTTTATTTGGTTTATGATTATTACTATTTTTTTGTGGTTATATACATAATATTAATAATATATTACTACATATTGTGTTATTATTTTCCAATGGAAAAATGCAGGAAGGAGTGGCAAGAGGAGGAGAAAGAACAAGCAAATTAGTGTCTCAGTTTTCTTCTTTTTCATAATACAATAGTTAAGCTTCTCTAGCAGAAGAAACATGCTTTAATATTTCAGCTTCAAACTCCCAAGAGTGTTATATAAATTGTTGCAAGAAGGTAAAATAATCGCATATACACCTACCACAGGTTCCTTACACCTTCTGCTGAAATCACTTGTGAATAATACAACAAAAAGTGTCTTTTTTAATCTGGTGAAGAATGGCATTCTTAGAAGCATTTTCATGGTTATAAAGCAATGCTAAGATTGACAGATAATATAGACTGGAAAATATTATTCTCATTTTTCCTATGAAAATGGCACCAGTAAGAGAAAAAAGGAAAATTTGTCAAGAACTGTCTAAACATGATAGCAATATTTATTTAGTCCATCCTAGCAGTAGCTTTTCTGTCAGTCATGAATGTTTCATACATAAGGATTACTTTAAATAAGAATGTTGTAGATCTTGCTAAGAGACATGTTTACCGTAACACTGTTTCTTGTCTTTCTCTGAACAGATACCAACATCCCCCAAGACTTGCTCATCTCCTGAAAGAAAAAAAGAAGTAAAAAAATCAAGGGTTTTTTTAACATAATTTCTGCTCAGAAGTCAGCACATTTGAAGTTTTTTCTTCTGGAGTTTAGATAATCTTATCGAATACACAACATACCTTTTGCTAACTCTAATAGTCTCTGAAATGTGTCTCCTATTTCCTTTTTTCTTTCATTGACAACAAAGATCTCTTGGACAGTTCTGAGAGGATCAGCAGGAAAGTGGTTCTACCAAAACTGACATTTGCATTACATTTTTCCCACAGGATTTGCCCTATTACCTCTCTTTAAGAATGTTTTTTGCTGATTAAGAAGCCCTTGAACACCTCTAAGGACTTAATGAGTGTTTGTCACTTGCAAAGTTAGTAGTAAAGTGCTACTTTTCAGGCAAAGCACATTATCCCTTAGCATGACAGCTGTTTTATTATTGTCTTTTCTTATGCAAAGAAGTTGGGAGTCAGCAGAATTGATTATGCCACCACAAAAATGTTTTCAGAAAGAAAGGAGGAAGAAATGTTTGATTAAAGCTGCTATGAGGCACCAAACACGCAAAGGAACCTGCGATTTTTATTTTCCTTGAAATTGCTCCTTGGGGAAAATATCAAGTTTGAATTATTGGCTCTTCCATTATATAAAGTCTTTCAACGTCAGTCTGACTGTAAATTGATAGTCCTATCCAATCTGTGAAGTGATTTTCAGTATCCAAAGACTACCATACAGATTAATAAAATAGATCAGTGTAACAGACAAGTTTTATTGGGACCATTCACACGGAGTTGCCCAATAGCTACCCACCTCAATCAGAAATTACTATGGACTTCAGTAATAAGGAAAATATTCTTTGCATTTGAATACAGTTAAACATTTGCTCGTTCCTTCAAGTGTATTTTTATATAATGAATGATTTATTATCAGAAGTCAGTAGTCCTTTAACTTTTAACTTTTTACTGCGTAATGCAATTGTTTCTTAATTTATCTACTAAACACAAAAAAGATTCCCATTTTATGTATTTCTTTCATGTATGAAAGCAGTTGTAAACAAGGGGGATACTGTACAGACCTGCAGTCCATTAAAGCTCATTTGAATACTTTCTTTTTATAGTTTTATCCTTAGATAACCTTGCCAGAAGACATGAACAATGTTTGCATGAATTGCCATGAAATTGCCATTCATTCTAGTGGAGTCTCCATGTCCTGCTGTGTCCCTGTCACTATAAATAGCACATTTAATTCAGCAGAGATCTGCCTTGACTGTGGCTACTATATTTCACTGAATGACAATTTTCACTTTCGGAGACCTATTTCTGTATATATTTCACAGCAACGTTTCATGGTGGTTTGTGGCACAACAGTCAGACAGCTCTAGGAGCCTCCACCACTTAATTGTCTTTGTTTAATTAATATGTACTGCTTAGGTGTTTCAGGTCATCAAAAGGTCATGAAAACAAGATGCCCCAAAAAAGCCTTCAGTGAAAGCACTTCTTTTCACTATCATTTCTAGAGATTCTTGCTCAGAGAACAGCCAGAGAACCAAAAGGATATTTTAAGAGCAGACTGGTTTTTATTTTTTTTTAACTTTTGCATTAGCTACAGTGTAAAACCACCAACTTTGAGCCTCTGAGGAAGGCCAGGGGAATTGAGCAGCAAGACAGCTGACAAGAATATATATATAGTGAGGCTGGATATTTTTAGAAAGAGGCAAAAAAACACCCCTAAAGGAAGTTTGATTAGTCTTTACTTTTATCCTCTGTTTGTTCTAGCAAAATATTATACATAACTTTGTTTGTTTGGGTTTTAAAATTCCTACTTGCTCCCAGCTATTGCTTGCTCCACTTGCTCGTTTTATCTTCTTTTTAAGATAATTGTAGAGAATTGAAATGAGAATCATGCCTGTTTGAGTATTTGTACATCATTTAGCATAAGTGGCACTGTTGCTGTGCTAGGATTTTACACTAATGTGCCTTAGATTCTCTGTTCAACAGAAATTACACAAAGGAGCAGATGCATCCCACAGTTTGTAGGCAATGCATTTTCTGAAATACACATACTTAAGTTCAAAAAAGAAAATACACAATACTGTATACATACCAGGGAGAGTGGAGAGCTGAAAGAAATCTCTTTCCTTACAAGATTTGAAGAACACCTGGCTCAGCACAGATGAAATTTAAATGCAACTCTGAAAGGGCTACAGGTCCATAAAACAACGCCAAAAGGAAATGGGTACTGTATCTGTCGAAACTATTTCAGGACATGCATTAGATTTCACTCTAGTTTTCACTATTTATTGCTTCCCTTTGCAGTGTCTTATTAATTTATTCATGTGTGGGATACCAATATTTATATCTATTAATATAATTTAAAAATTCATGAGGTTAAATGCTTTCTTTCTATTTAAGCACTGAAGACATAAAGCCATCACAGCCAATATCTACATACTTTCTAAAATTTGATCTGCTGTACAAGAGGGAAAACACTGAGACATCCAGAATCTGCCAATGAGTCCCATGAGCAGGTTATAGACAGAGTTTATGAGTTAACATATTGATTTTCCATCTTGCTTCTAACAAGGATATAAAGTTTGCAAGCACACCAACTTCTGACATTTGTATTACTCAGAACAGCTAAAATTTCCCTTCTTTCTTTGCTCAGAGTTAACTTAGTCTCAACAAGGCTGATCACCTGAGGTTGTCTCTCATACTCAAATTTAATTTGTGATGTTGAGCAAGTTACAGAACCTGGCTGCAGAGAGGGAGTCCTGAGTGTCCGTGCCAAAACAAACACCTACATTTGCCTGATCTTGTGTGAAACACCTGAGGTAACCTAAGATTACCTTTTTGCTTTGTTTCATTTATTTCTATATAGCTTTGAAACAACTCATACGTTTCTTGCTTCCCAGAATAGCTGTGATTCCACAAAGCTTCCATAAAATCAGGTGCTTTTAAACGACTTCTTTCTGCTTTACCTTTGTACTTCTACAACTATAAGCATGTGTGAGTCTGTGTATACATACATACACCTACTTTTTTCCTTTGTAATGCTTGAAAGATACACATTTTTAAATTCATATATTCCTAAAGAACCTCAGATCTACTCTAATAAGCCTTTTGTTCCCTGCTTTTCGGTTGCCAGTTCTTTCTGTTCAGAATATCTGACATTTGTTGTTATTTACTTGGAAGAACAGAGATTTTTGAATGACATGGAGCTCACCTTCAAACAGCTTGAACTGGGCTCCCTGAACTGGAGTTGGCAGAACCAGATTGTTCTTTCACCTTTCCTAATTGAATTGTTCTTAAAATTGTTAAAATATGTTTCTATCTCACGTATATGTACACATATGTTAATATTTGTTGCCAGAGAGGCTTTTTGGTTCCTAATCAGTGGCTTATAATCTTGAGATGAGTAGGTGTACCAATTGTGTTACTGTGCCCTGTAAACATGTCCTCTCAGCTAATTAAACCACTTTTTGGACTCTGTGTAATTAGACATTTGTCATTTGGTAATTTAAAATGCAGTTAGCGAAGGCTAGTCCAAGATGGACTAAGCAGCTCTTTGTGTTTTAGAGAACTGTTAGTTTCTGACTTGTCAAAGACACCACATCTAAATGCTTTTTAACCACAACCCACACTGGTTAAGATCACATTCCTTTCATGTCTGAGCTGATTTAAAAATTACATTGAACTCCATTATCAGGTATCACATAACACAGTGTTATAAAGTGTCTAATATTAAAATTATGTACTTCATGGGATATTTCTGAAGAACTTGTGGGAACACCATGCAAGTCTTTTAAATATGGGGGGCGGGGGGAAATCAGGCCCTTTGGAGTGCCTTAAGGGAAGGTAAATGTTATTTTATGTCTTTTTGACTCCAAGGCCCTTTGGAGCACCTTAATGGCAGGTAAACGTTATTTATGTATTTTTGACTCCAAGGCCCTTCGGAGCGCCTTAACGGAAGGTAAATGCTATTTTATGTATTTCTGACTTCACCAGGAGTTTGCTTGCTCACCGAAAGAGAGAAGAATGGGTGAATGTGCTGCTGCCTGTGCTGATGCCCTGGCGGTCCAGGCTCGCGCCCGTGCGCTGCAGCTGGCGGCAGCGCCAAGAAGGCGCCGGCTGTGCGCCAGGAAGGGCACGGCAGATGGAGCGAGCATCCAGCGCTCAGGGGTCGAGCGAGGGCACAAACACGGCTGCACGTGATCCACCTGCAGGTTTGGAGCCAGCCCTGTGTTTCAGAGAGAGATAACACCGCACAGCCATGCCCGGGACACACTGAAAAAGCTGCTACGTTCCCTTATCAGTTGGGGTTGTCCTCCGCTCCTTTATCTGGCCAGGGCTAAAGAGATGCGTCAACGCCTGAAGCAGAAATGCCAAAAAAAGCCTACCCTCCCCTTGAGAGAGCACCTTTCCAACAGGAGATCCCTTCCAGTCGGAGTGGGTGACTTAGGGTCAAAGTGTTCGGCTGCAGCTCCTCGCTGCTCTGACCCCGTGTCAGCCTTTGCAACACCTCACAGACAGGCCCTAAGGGGGGCTGAGGTACAGGAAAGTACAGGAAAGAACTCTGGCGCATGAAACCTCCCAAAATGACAAGCAAAACACATTAAAGCAAATATTTCAATGAGAGGAAGAGTCAAGACAAAAGTAAGGCAAACCGCACCAACCTATGCTATATGTTCGTAAAGCTAAACTTATTTAAAGTAATAGTGAATGTTTCTGTCCTCTCTGAAGGTGTTTCATCAATTAAAATAAATCTAAGGTATATGTTTAGATATTTTTATTCTGCTCAGATATAATTTCGTTTTCCACTGAATCAAAACCTGGAAGCTTCCCTCCACAGCAGCAGATCTAGGGAATCGTGTGGAAATTTCCCTCTGCGGTGTTACCTTCCATCCCACCCTGTCTTGCCCTTACAGGGTTTTGCAAACCCGCCAGATATCCTCGGGATATTCCAGCAGGTGGAAACACTGCTTTCCTCCTGGTGCTTTCCTTTTCGCTCACCTCACCTTCAGTCAAATAAATTTTCATCCAACAGGTGGGGCACGACATCTCTGTCATTGTCATTGCCGGCTGTTCAACCCCAAAGGCCATCTTTGTCTGCTATGGGGTTTTTAGTACATCCTCATCCCAATGTTTCTGTGTATTGAGAACACACCACAAACTGTGCATTCTGATAGCTTTGGAGACCTTCTGGACGATTTTTGTAGACAAGCAAGTGATATAATTTGGGTTTAAAGTGAGCTAAGGGTGGCTTCCCAAGCGCAGGGCTTTGACTGGAAAAACAAGCAATGTCTCGGCAGAACAGCAGAGGGAAACAGAGACACAGGTCTAAGCGCAGTGTTAAACACTCATAATTGGGAGTGACGAGGAGGATTGGCGGGTCATGTGAACTGGTAAGTTCAAACTCATCATATTTAGACTATAAACAGCTGAAAGGCTGAGTAAATAGACTGACAGGCAGAAACAGTCATGCACATGAGAACTATAATTTCTTAGAATAAACCATTAGAGTGCAGCGTGCCTTTGCACGACTCTTCTTCATGACTCAACATCAATGTCTAAGAATATGAACGTGGGACATTTCCTTGCACTACCAGATATTGAAAGTGTGGAAAAAGTGGTCTTCCACAGTACTTGGCTTTCTGGAGCTCATGCATTTTTAAGAACAAATTTCAAAGCCATGTGACTCACTTAAGTTCTCAAAGTAGACAAAATACAGAAAATGTTTCCCAAATTTTGCCAGAGAAAGTTAGCCGAAGGTTAGTTTTATTCCAGTTTCCCCCTAAACATCTGTCCCAAGACAGTATTATCCATCTTATGGTCACTTATATAAAAATCAGTAGAAAATACACAACAGGGCAAGAGGTACTGTACTAAAGCTTTCTATGAGAAGTAATTTTGCAGCTTGAAACCTGAAAGACAACTTTTTCCACTACTATTTTCTATTGATTTTAATTTGCTCATTTAATATGATTTAGGGATTACATAATTGCAGTGATTTCTTTTTTCCTAAAACTTTTTAAGAAATACCTTGATTGGGTTTTTTTATTTTTTTGTACCACAGCAGATGAATGCCATTTTTATTTCAAAAGACAAATGTGTTTTCCAAGCCATGCTCAAGCCCAAGTCTTTTTTTAATAGAACTTGACACTTTTACAACTGACATAAAGGGCTCTTCAGGTCTTAGAATGACGTAACAAGGTAAGGAAAAATTCCCTCATGCGAAAAACATGAAGGTTTTAAGTGTATCTAGCTGGGTATACATGTACATACATATGTGTATATGTGTGTGCCCATGGGCATAGAAGATTATGTATTATACACTTGTAAAGGATAGTGTATATTCTACACAATAAAGAGAGGGTGCTGGCAAGCCTAAATAAAATGATAATAATATGTTGGTGTGAAAGAAAAGTAGAAAATATTTCCAAATAGCTGTTCAGAACTAGATATAAATATGGTAATTATTACTGCCGGGTTTGTGAAATTATTGAATCCCTCCTGTAAATTAAAAGACACTTTATCTTCAGTGGAGATTATATTGTTCATAGACTTTTCTCAGTCAATTTATATGTTTTGCTACTTGCAGATCTGCACAGAATGTTTCGCTCATCAGTCCTTGGTCTCTGCATTTGGCACTCCTCTGTCAATTCTGTGCTGATTTCCACACTGAGCCCGTTCCCAGCCCAGGCCATTCTCCTGTGGTCTGCCCTGTCACACTCCAGTCACAGTGGCTGAGGATATGCTAACCAATGCTTGTACAACATAGGTGCCAGAGAAGTATTCTGGCCAAGAGTTTGGACAGTTGTATTCCAAGTTCTTTAAATCAATAGCCAGTTACCTAAATCCAGCCCAAACACTAGAGAATGCCCACTCTGTGAACATGCTAAGTGCTCTGCGTGTGCATTCGTGCATGTGTGTGTGTAACATTCCAATCAGAACCCGTTCTGATAAAATCCGACAGGATGGAGTTTGATGAACAATCTCCATATCAAATGCTATCCACGTAAATCCATACATGGCATATTAATGGTACATATTCTTTTTCTGTATTTGAAATGTTTCTCCAGACTTCATGACCTAAAACTGTCTTTCTAAATTTAGCTGAAAGAACCGCACAAGTAAATGATAATGTATGTGTCATAATACAAAACACAGGCATCCTTTTAAGTGCAAATTTGTGGTTGGTGTGCATTCAAACATTAAAAAATACGAAAATAAAGAACCACGCTGTGATAGATTCTATCTTCCTATCAGTCAGAACAGGGGATGAGATTTTCCTACAGTGTACAAGTCCTGTCTGTAATTAGAGGAGACTAACTGGCACAGGGCAATTGCAAGCAGATCTGACAGCTTGTGCTGACCTCTAGGAATTGCTCTGTTGTTGAACAGGCACGCACTAACTGTTTCTAAAATGCTCTGGAGAGCTGCAAATCATTTAATTTCCCTCGCAACCTCACGCCGGCTTCGTGGCAAAAGACAAACTTCTTACGCTGAATTAATTCATATTTTTCCAAAGGTGCCTTAATTCCACTATTTAAGGTCTCACTTAGATTCTAAAAAGAAAAAAAAACCCTTGAAAGGCACCTTAAAGGAATTTTCTACAATGTGTGAAAGTCTCTATGTCCTCATGCCATAGCACTGGAAATCAGATAGAGCCCCAGAAAAGGGGAGTCCTTCAGATGTGTCAGAGACAGGAGGCCTACAGAGAAACGTGGACATAAATGGACTTTATTCTGGCACTCATGTTCATCACCCAAATCTCATCAAGTCAGCACAGCTCGGATTCAGAGCCCATTTCCAACTAAACGGTCATAATCTCTTTTGAAAACAAAGATTATTTGCAGGTTCTTTTATACTGTTCCCAAAATTTGGAGTAGATGGCTTAATTCCTGATACTTATTTTGGGCAGATGAAACGACTTTTTGAAGATACCCAATGCTGATGTCTCAGAATATTTCCGAGGACCAAAGTTTGAATCTGAAACGTGAGAGAGCTACAGATGTTTTCAGCCTCACTTCTAGAGATGCACAGTGATCCAGCGCCTGGCAGCATAATCCTCCCAGGAGTTTTAGGTTTTACCAAAATATTGGTAAAAATTAATATTGTTCTCAAATCCCTGAGGGAAAAATGAGAAAACTCAGCTACTCACTCACATCAAATCATAAGAACTCCAAACCAAGACACTTAAACAAACAGAATCAGCAGTAGAAGAAAAATTTTGTTACCAATGTTCATCTGTGGTTCTTCGTGTGTTCAGACCTGAGAACTGGTCCCAAATACCCTGGTTTTCCTAAGAGACAGAGCACTAAGAATTCAGTCAGGGTGGCTAAATTCTTGGCAGCTTAACTAAATACTCCCCCGAAAAAGAAAGAATAATTTTAGATCGTGATGGGAGGTAAGGACTGGCAAAACTTTGTTGCTGGAAAGATTTGCATGCGGTCAGGAGTTCTGCAGAATTCTAAATGTTTATATTTGAGTCAGTATGTCTTTTAAAGAGCCCAGTTCACTGAAGGGCTGTGGGAAATGATAAACTAACAGCACGATATGGCTTTGCACAGTAAACTCATGCCACTGAGACAGCCAAGAAACATGTTCACTATCAGAATTTGAACACCAGAAGAATTTTAAGTGCCTCTTGATCATATAAGGCATCCCAGGTTCAAACTGTGAGTTCTAAAGGCTCCATTCAGGTCTCCACATCAAGCTAGCACTCGAATTCGAAGTAAGTTTTCAAATATTTGAGTACTTCAGTTTGGCCAAACTCCAGATAAAAACATCAAAACTCCCTAAGCATCTTAATTTTTGATCATGGAGCATTCCACATGTACCCAGCTTGATGGGACCAAAGGACATGGACACTTTCCCCCATGAAAATTTACTTTGGGATTCAAAAAATAAGCTTTCGTTTACCTGTCTCACCTGCAAGGTTTGTCGCAAGAAATGTTTTCAGAATTCATCTGTGGAATCAGGCTCCACAGAAGGAAACAAAACAAAAGCCAGCTGCCCTAATACACCTTTTAATGCCACAGGGCGATTTCCCAGAATATTTACTGGGGAAAATGCCTAAAATAAAACCTTGGATACTAACCTAAATAGTCATGGAAACCCATGCCTGGAATGCACTGAATTCAGTCAGATAGAAGTGTGCTAACCACTAAAATGCATTTTCACCAAAAATCCAATTGTTTATGCTCCTTGCTATACAGGCAGACAAGACACTTAATGCTATTTCGCCCACATACACAGTTGGAAAAATACGAAAATATTTTCATTTTTGCCTTCCTTCTCCCTTCTATCTCCAAGGAAAACTTGCCAACGTTTTATTTAATTCCCTTTTGTTCACAGTTGTTCCTGTGAGCAGCCTCACCGCTTTTGTCTTGACCGCAGAGAGGGCGATGCTGTCTCCAAGTACCAAAATAAAGCAGGTTTTTGTCAGCACATTGAACTCGCCTCTGCTTACATAAGTACGTCTGTCCCTTCTCATCTCAGCCCTGCGTGGTGAGCCTAACGCTAGCATCAACATGCCTGTCCAATTAATCTGTAATGCATGCCTCTGCGCGGAGCAATAACGAAACACTGCAAAATGAGGATATCTCCACGTGGGCCAATAGCTTTCGGTGGCAGTGGCTAGCACTGGGTGCCTTGGAGGAGCTCCTGACGGTGCAGAATTACTGTGCTGCCAGGGAGAGCTTTTCAAACCTCTTGCTTTCATACTCTGTAAACACGGGAAGGACTTAGACCACTTAACTCAGGTGCATTTCCAATATATTTAATTTTCCTTCATTCTTGTGCCAGGAAAAATGGCATCCCTCTCACACACACACAAAAGAAAGAGAAATGAGCTTAAAAATGTTATGTCTGATTCATTTTCTGTTTGAAACAGAGTTTTAAGCAAATTCATTACTTCAACCTCTTTATCACTTGCTAAATACCTTCCTTATCTGCCACATTTCCTTATCTGCCACATTTTATTACTGAATCTGGGTAATGAATGTGAACACTACACTCATGAAAAATCACTGAATTTCAGATGATTAACAGTGTGGTCTGAGACACTGCATGGTCTTCACAATAATATCACAAACGTTTTCTTTGAAAATATTGACTGAATGTTTATGTAAAATGTCAATTGTTTGAAGCAGGTGGCAAGAGAAGCAATCTCACAGTAAATTGATGGGTTTTTCCCACCTCGAGGCATTTAGCAAGTGACTCCTTTGAGCTATGTCCCATGACCCTCTCCTCAAAATGCTTCAGTAATCTTTGATTTTTTAGCAGAGGACAAATCCATTCTATAGCTTGGCATTCAGAAAACAAACAGTGAAAAGAAAGAAGTTTTGAGCACTCCAAGACCACATTGTCCAAATCAGAGTTTCACAAAGAGCAACTTGAGTAATCAAGACTAACCTGAATCAGAAGACAATGACAAAAACAGAGGGCCTTAAACTCGGCTCTGATCAACTTGAGATCTATTCTACATCAACTGCAGACAAAACTACTAACTAGGACTGCACAGAAAATATCTGTCAGACAAGTTTATCAGTTACAAAAGACATCAGGTAGCTGCAGAAGAAACCTGCTAAAAAAGATGCCAAAATAGGCCTTCAAATGAAAACTTGCAAGAATTCTTTTGCAGAGAGAAGAGGTGAAGAATTAATGCATTTCAAAAAGGTAACAACATAATATTAACAATATTCTTCAAACTAAAAATAGGTTAGAAGCTGAAAGTGAACTTCAGGTGATTAAAACTCATCCTTAAACCAAATCAGCTCCCCTTATTCCTGAATATTCAGAGAGGGACCTCAGGAAACATTCAGAACATTTGCCTTCCTGCTTGTAGCTGTGCCACCAACCCAGAGCTCTTAAAAGACAGTGATGGTAGTGGGTAACTCTGTCAGAGTTCTTTCTGAAGCCTCTTCCTTCACAGGCAGAGGTCTCAAAACACTACTCTTATGCCAGCAAGACTTTTGTCTGGGTTTCAATACCTTTGTGGTGCAAATGGACTGCAACTCAGCTGAGATGGAAATGAAATTTTAAAATTAAGGAGGTGAACTGCAGAAAAAAAATATTTCTAATTTATTATGCCTACTTCTTCAAAGTTGAAGTCTCTAGTTTTTAACTGCACCATCCATAAAATCGCAGAATTCCATAAGCAAAAGAAGGTTTGTCTAACCATGTTGACTTAGCAGACAAAATATAAGTTGGTTTTTGATAATTTGATTTTGTATCATTTTCTTTTGATAATTACTTTGATTTTCAAATAGCCTGGTACGGTTCTCATAGCTTTCAAAAGTGAGAGGCATTAAGGTTTCACAGTTTACCCAGCTCTATGTTTCAGAAGGAAAGTGAGATATATTTCAGTGTCTTTAAAAGCCATTCTAAAGAGTAGACATAGTCAGTGAAGCAGCCCACAGAATACCATGGTAAAAAGTTGAAATAACAGACAATTCACTTGTAATAAGAAATGTACTTTGTGGAAATACGGGAAAAAAAAGTTGTTGAACAAAAAGTTAAAATCACAGAAAATTCACTTGTAGTAAGAAACGTACTTTGTGGAAATAAGAAAGAAATAATTGTTGAATAAAAAGTTAAAAATCACAGAAAATTCACTTGTAGTAAGAAACATACTTTGTGGAAATAAGAAAGAAATGATTGTTGAATAAAAAGTTCATATCAGAGAAAATTCACTTGTAGTAAGAAACGTACTGTGTGGAAATAAGAAAGAAATAATTATTGAACAAAAAGTTAAAATCACAGAAAATTCACTTGTAGTAAGAAGTGTACTTTGTGGAAATACAAAAAAAATAATCGGTTAGGAAAAAAAAAAAGAAAAAAAGAAGAAGACTCACGTTAGTAGCTTAAAACTGGGCCATCTGGAGTTGAGCGCTGCGTTGTCCTCCCAACCACTCGCTCGAGGCTTATAAACACCATAATCATAAGAGCATGCTTCTAGAGGGAATAGAAACTGCCCCAGGTCACCCTGCCTCTGCTAAACCAAGAGATTTAGACCTCAAAAGTAAATAGGCCACAGCTATTACAAGCTAAGGAAATTAGGATAAGATAAGGTAACACCAGAATGGTAACAACTTCAACAATTTGCAAATGGAGAGCAATGCTTGCACTCCTGTGGAGATTTTCAAGGGCACAGAAAGAAATTTGCAACCTGTAAGAGAATTCTGCTTTTTGTGTATGTTGTAGCAGGTACCACATTGCAGGACTGCCAGCAACATGCTAATTGTCTTTCCTTAGCCAGGAGAAATACAACCATCAGCTTTTCTGGGTTTTTTTCCCCCTAGGATTAGGCCTCCATTAAGCATTTTCTTACCGCAAAGAGTGGAAATAATCTCAGAGAATCCTAAGGATGGCAAACAAGCAGAAGAGCTATTCCAGCTACAACGAGGCAGGTGGGTAACCTATTTCCCGACAGGCTAGTACATTTTGTCAGCTTCTCCTCTCAAAGTCTCACCCCAGGTGTCATCTGCTACTCACTAATTTATCTTGCTTAGTCCCATGTGTTCCCCCGCTCAAAGTCGTAGTTTACCGCTTCACTTTTTTTCTATTTTAGAATAGTCTGTTCTCTGTGTTCTGAGTGAGCAGGATACTTTCGTGCACTGTGAGATGGCAAGATTCAGGCAAGACATTGAAAAAAAAATAAAAATCCAGCAGTAAAAATAGTGAAGCACCGATATAACAGCAAGGAAAAGGCAGGGTCTAATTCAAGCATGAGGTTTTGTTGTCCTGTTCAGCCATAACAAACCTCAAATGGAAATCAGGCATCACTTTATCGAACTCAGCTAGTCAAGAAATGTTCTATATCCATAAGGGTAATTCTTCCTCAATTTGGATCAGGTGTTATTGTAATATGCATTTAATACACCAGGAGAGTACTACCAGAGCCAAAATTACTCTAACCATCAGCACTAAGGGAAAAGCCACCTCTTCTCTCCAGCATATGGTCCAGGTAATTGATGGAATTCAGTTATCCCCAAGGACACCTCGCTGCTGATGTCAGAGCTGCCTTTCGAGGCTGCAGTCCTGGAGCAAGGAGCAGAAACATCTGACACATCTGGGCACCAACAGCCAGGAGATTGAAAGGAAATAGTTTCAGATAAGGAAATAACCCAGAAAAGCACTGCCTGCAGATCTTCTGTTTAATATTCTCATCTATTTTAAGCTATAAACAGTGGGGAAAAACAAGGAAGGGAAGGGGGGAGAGTGTTCCTGGGAAGCAACAAATATTTTCTGAATGTTATTGATGGTATTGCTTTTAAGAGAAAATATATTGTCTGCATTATGATCATAACAACTTTAGGGGACAAACCCCTCTATTAGCTTCAAAAATAGAATAAAAAATTCATATATACGTTGTTCCAGATTTATGCTTGTGTATCTCCTTTGATTTATGTACATTTTTCTATAAACAGATTACTGGTCAGCTTATTCCCGACCAGCATAGGCAAACACAGCAGATTATTTATGTTTTAACCTAGTTACAGCAGAGCCTTGTTTGAGAGCAAGTGCTTACTTAGAGGTCCAGAGCTATTTAAGCCTTGTCATCACTGCTTATTGCCAGACTAAACAGGTAATTTATTTTTACTTAAACCATCAGATTGGGTTGATATTTATCACCAAGAAGCATATTTGGACTGATAACACAACCTTTTAGGAGAAGCATGAATCCGTTCTACAAAACAGGATGGAAAGATAAATAAAGAAAACGAGAGTTTGACACTTTTTAATACTAAAATAAAACTGTAATGTTTCCAGATATGGGAATCGTGCCAGCAGAACTTAGTACATCATCTGAAGGCAGACAATTCCAGTGCAGTTATTGCTCTGCTGAATGGAAAGCAAGGCCATGAACATGGATTTATTACATCCCAAATATGCATTGATATTACTGATAGCAAGGTCTGAGTTCCTGAGTTCAAGAAAATTTATGTGAACAAGTCCTCCAGCAGCCTAAAAAAATACTGTGTGTTCTTTCAGCCACACAGGCTTATTATTTTCTTGGGTTCTTCTCCTAATTAATTTTATAAATACTTTTTTCCAAGTAAGTCACTCCAGATGTTCTGTCTTGCCCATTTTTGGCACATGTTTCACAGCTCTAGCCTTTCAACCGACCCAAACAAACTTCAGAAAGCATTTGCTAACCAGACAAGCTGACCATAGGGAAATCTTTTATTAAGAAATGGGCCTACAATCAGGAAGAATAAAAGTTTGTTCTTGGGAAAGACATGGGCAAAGCAGGATTAATAACAATCTCCCTATACAAATGCATAAACACTGTAATACCCATTTACTGTCATCATTGGAAATGAGAAACAAATTTAATAAATGTTAATTTTTTTTTTCTAAATTTATTGTTAAATGTATTATTATTGTTAAAATAAATTTGATTAATTTTTGTTGTTGTTGTTGAATTTATTATTTTGCATTTAGTATTGCTTTTGGGCTTTGGTTTGGGGTTTTTTTTGTGGTGGACAGAAGATACTTCTGCATCCAAGTAGAGGAGCATTAATTGCTTGATAAATATCTTTTAAACACCTAGATTCTGGTGTCCAGACGGAATGGCTAGGGAATGTCAAAGAATGCCAAGGGGAATATTAACTATCATTCTATAAAATGACTATGCCTTGGGTGGAGCAAAGGAGATGTAAGCAAAGTTGGTTTTCTCCATACAGAGGTTGGGGTGCTTTTTTTGCTCATGGAAACACAGGAAATGCTTCTGACACAGAATAAAGAATAAATATTCTGACATAGAATAAAGAATAAAGAAAAAAGAATAAAGAATAGAGAATAAATTCCCTTGTTACAGAATAAAGGTAAGCAAGGGCAGAGCCTTGAAAAGCTCAGATGGACTTCTCAGCTGGGTAAATTAGCCAAGGTACCTCTCACTCAGGTCACTGCTGTTTTCAGGACCTGAGAGAGCTCTGACACTACAGATAATTCTACACTCTGATGAATTGCAATACAGTATTTGCTGTCACATCTGAAAAATCAGAATAACAGGATTCCTGACATGCCTAACTTGAGACACACTTGTTAAGGCCTCACAAGCCATATAATTATCGTTATACAACTTCTGCTATAACTAAAAATGGCTATACACTGATGTGTTTGCATTCTGGCTGCATTTGTAGCTACCTGAAATTTAGTGCACGCAGAAGAAAACCCAGAAATGTCTGGGAACAGAAGCTATTTGCAGAGAAGGCCTGAGTTCTGAAGTTTGCTGCCTCACTTCTTGCATTCTGTTGCACGGTTTCAATTTCCTCATACAGAATTTTATATCGAAAGTAAACACAGAAGGCAGTGGAATAATACTAGAGGAAAACCAAAGCAAGTGGAAGGAGAATTCAGGCTCCTCAGTCTGACCTTTGCAGCACTTCTTTTAATATCTCAGGGAAAAAAATAGTGGAGGCCATTAGGGATTCAGCCGTGTTCCAATACAAACTGAACTCCAGCACACAAATACAGAGAGAAAAAGGAGAGCTAGGAAATAAGAATCCAAGAAACATTGTTTTTCTTCTTTTGCTTCTATAAAAATATTTAAGCAACGAAGGTCTCCATTACAGCTATTTCCTAATTTTGATGCGTGCACAATGGACAAGTCATAGTAAAATTTTAATCCTGAATGTATTTTTTTACAATTTTTCAAGAGTACAGTGGGAAACTCTTATTCCTATTGATTCCTCAACATCTACTTTTGACTTTTCTACCCAGCCAATGGAAGCAGCAGCTTCTGAGAGCACAAGCTCCATGGAATTGCCTGCCCAGGCAGAGTTTCCTGATTGTGCATTCTGGCATTGGCTCCAGCAGCAGTGCCTGTGCATCAGCAGCTGCTGGCAATGCTCTAGTCTGCAGCAGGCAAGGTCTAAGCCTCAGTCAGGTGGGAAAAAAAGCTCGTGATGGAGGTTAAAGAAATCTAAAATACTCCTCCTTGGCTTTGATCAAACAGATAGTGTTCAATATATTGACAACTAGGCAGAAATTCAGCCTTTCATATTAGGGATAAGAGTCTAAGACGGTGATTATACTTTTCTCCGTCCCATTTCTCATTTCTATGTGAAAACAAAACACAATTCTCCAAAGACATGTCCAGAATTTGATGTAGCATTATTTCACTCTAGCATCAAAAACGACTGTCCTATTTTTCTATTGATCCTGCTGCAATGAGTTGTGTGCTATTTTTTTTAACAGTTAGCTTTGTTTCTTACTCAGTCTTTTCAAAATTAATTCGTCTCTATTAAACATGGTTTAGTTGCATCTCACATTACTTATCCCAGAGGTCTACACTCATACAGATTCTCAGTTCAGTTCAAGAAGACATTTATCATTATGTCTTTGCTTCACTGACTATCAAGGATGCAGCTTAGAAATTATATAAATCCTGTCCTTAGCTACAGACCCCAGAAAAGTACCCTAAAAGTAATTGGATTTTTTAAATAAAACTACGTTTTATAAAGTTGTTTGCTATCTAATTAAATCTTCAGTTGTTTAAATCTCAGTCACTTAAATGCATTTCAGGAATACATTGCTGTAAAATACAGGTATTTTTAAGTGGTGAAAGGATGCCTTATTTTATTCACTTAGCAGACAGGGATTATTTTTAAGAGCAGAGTACACAGTGCACATGAAACAGGGAACACATTCCTTCATCTGGAGCACAAGTTTAAGAAGCAAACTTACAGCCACGCTTCAAAATCTCCCAAATCTCTCTGCCCTTTTTAAATGGAATATTAATATGCTTAACATGAGCCAGCTGGCACACTATGTTTCATTCAGAGGATGCTGTTCCCTATATCCGAAGAGTGTATTTCTACAGAGCAATTGTTCAAGGGTGCAAATGGTGCATACAACAGTTTTCTGTTGCCTAGAATTTTGCTGAATTTTTACATTATCATTTCCCAGGTTAAGATCTCTCAGGCTTGGTCTCTCCTTTTAGGGAATTTTAAAAAAAAAATTCAGGGAGAGCTGTTTCACTTGTTGGAGAATGATGTTAGGGAAAAAGAGCCAACTGCCAATTAACAAGAATATTCTATGTATGGACTTCAAGAGGTCTCAGACGTGAAAGTGGGAAGCAGGACCTCTCTGGTCTAGAGGTAAATGCACTTAATTTTTATATCTTTTTACAACAAGATTAAGCAGCTGGGAAATTGGACAGACACGTTTGATGCCAGAATCAGGTATAGAAGCCAGGCTGCAAATGCTGTCCCCGAATTCACACAATTCCTTTCAAACAGCCAGGCTGTTTAAAAGGGATTGTGTAAAATCTGTGATTTAAACAGCCAGGCTGGCCCATCTGAGCTCTAGGCTGAGATCTGTGTCGCAGGAAAGGAAAGTGCAGCGCCTTCTGACTTGACTTCCAAAACGCAACATACAGCCTTTCAGCGGTCACACGATAAAAACCAGCCTGGAGCACTCTACACTGTTTGAAATTAGAGATAATATTCTATTTGCAGAGCCTGATGCAAATCCTGAGTAGCTCCGTATGCTTTGGTTTTGATGGAATTTAGGATCTAGGCTGAAAAGCTGATATTCCCTGAGCAGAAAGTGAGAGTTACAATATTCTGTGGTGTAGACAAAGGGGAAAACAGACTCCCAGGGGAGCACGAAATTTGGTGCTGGGGGCCTGAACTATTAAGACCTTCATTCTGGGACTGGTAGGGCCTGTTGCAAGAACGTGCACTGATTAAAATTGACAAAGCTTGGTACAGCTGCACTGGCCCACTCTGCGGGTGTGAAAGTCATAAAAAATATCATTAAAAATGAATTGCTTCATATCCCAAGAAGCTTTTCCAATACAGTAATATTTGATTGACTGATATAGCAGAAAAGCACACAGACAGCCTGAGGAGATCAGGCTGGCAATGGCATCTGCATGATTACACCATCCATTTCTTCCATTAAGTTTTCCTCTGTGTTTATTGCAGTTGTTTCTCATTGCTAAATAAATGGAAATATATTCCATCATTTTAAATTAAATTTGGTGAAATTCAGTAGTCATGAATCCCGAAGACAAATTGCAGCAGCTGGAGCTACAGACTAAGAAAAATGATGTTAATGGTCTTAAATTATCCTGTAAAAGAAGATGTTACTCCCTGTGAATAACTCCTGTGGAAACTGTCAGAAAGAGAATGGGAGGAAGAGACAAACACTATCACAAGTGCTTTTATTTCGAGGAACTGAAATTGAGACTTAGTGGTTCTTCCCCAATGCAGTGGTGTGAATTTAAACTTTTGTTACTGCTCCGATTTAAGCATCTAAACACAACCTGACCTTGTGTCTTTTCATTGCTCTTGTGTGCATTCCTAATCATTTCACTGCAGAGCACAAATAAAGTTAACAGTATTAACTCTACTTTCAAATAAAAAAGGAACTACTGTGAACATATGAGGGGCAGTTTCAACAAATCTAATTTTCTCATTTCTTCTACTCTTGTGGAGAGCTGGTAGCACCTTTCCTTTTCATAATATGTAAAGCTAAGCAAGGTTTTTCTTTATCAATAAAGTATTAAAATATCCAATTTTATATATATATATATATATATATATTTAAATTAGCTGCAATAGTGACTACATTTCTTCTAGAACTCCAGGGTAGCAGTTACCTGACCCAGCAAATAGTACAAGCTAAAGAAAATTTGGGTTTTTTCTAATTAGCCAGTAAAGTCAAATAAACTTTCTAGCTAATGAAATCTAAATTTCACCTAGACCTGAACACTGTAGAGACAAGAAACTTATCTGTTGGAAGGTGTCTTTTTTGCCAGCTGAAACGTCTAGAAGGTTTCACAGCTTTTCTATAATCTGCTTCTGGCCAAGATGTTCCAGGTGCCGCTGATTTGGCAGACAGACAAAATCCACTTTGGAAAAGCAGCCTGGGAAACCTCCTGGGAAAGGAGCAGGCAGAGAGCCAGGGGCTGCTCTGGAGAGAGGTGGGACCCAGCAGGATGCAGGGCACGGGTGGTGCTGTGTTCCACGCTCCAGACCCCACGGGGTTTGCAGGAATCCAAGCCCTTCCTGGCAATTTATAATTTGCAGTGTGTAGACATTCTGCACCGATTCCTCTGATGCCTTAAACAGGCTAGTGAAAATATGAAGCAGACACAGCAGTACAGGGAAGAGGGAATTTACCTTGGTTTAATAGGATCCTAGGTGCCCAGACTCACCAAAGGTGGAAAACACGCCATGGAGCGAACGACAAGCTGGAACCCTCCCCATACAACGCGTACAGGATTTTTATGGACTTCACAAAATTAGCATATCTACTTTAAATCTCCCAATAAGAAACTTAATAAATGAATAATTGCCCCCTATTCTAATGAACCCCCCCCCAAATGGGACTACAGCCTAGTTTACAAAAACATGTTCCAAGAGAGAACAGGTTGGAGCCTCTAGTTCTGAGAGAATATGAATGTTTGGTCTTCCTCACTTTGCAGGACCCCGAACTAAGCTAAATATCAGACTACAAGGGCTGTAAACATGCAGGGCTAAAGTACAAGGAGTGTTTGTGCAGGGTACAAGGAGTGTGCATAGAGGGTACCAGGGCAGGGAAAGGGTATAAAAATATATAAAAAGGGTAAAAAAAGAAAATGCAAAAATCACCAGCATCACCTTTGGTGGACAAGCATTAAATTAACCCAGATCTTATTAGCTGCTCAGCCTGACTCACCCGAAGACTTTTCCCCGCGACCTTGCTGTCTGCTGTGCCTCTCAGATCTGCCCCCCACCCCATCAAGTCATCTTGTGCAAATCGTCCTTGGCACACCGAGCCTCACATCTGCCCCCAAGTTAAAACACTCTCTGAAATAAAAAACCACGTTTCCATGTGCAGAAATAGCCCCTCTCTTAATCATAATAACAGCCAGGAAATAGTAAACAACTGGAAGCAACAGAAAATTGTTGGGTTTATCCCACTGCTACTTACACAAAATACACAAAATTAAATAGAATTCAAGTGCTATAGAAACTTGAGATAGATTGAGTTTTAGAATCTTTCCAAACCCTGATTTGTCACTATTTTGATGAGCATTATAAATTTTTTAGTTGTTTATAGAATCTGTTTTCCTAGAGTACATGGAATTGGGGTAGAATGCTTAAACGGAGCTCCATGTTCAGTGATGAGATAGAAAAATAAATAAAACGTACATATCTACTGACAAGAAAAAGCCCATAGTGTTTACATATAAAATGGTAAATTATACACAAATTATATGTTAGAATTTTGAATATCAGTTCAGGTATTTCATCAGTTCTGGGATTTCTGAGGTGTGACAGAACTCTCCAATTTTATTTGGGGACACAGCAGCTGCTAAGCTGCTATGTCTGCTCTTCTTCCTTCACTTGCTTCTGCCAAAGACATAATTCTCTGGGTGAGCTTACCATTCACTTGGAATGCAGCTGCATTTATCTTCTAAATTCACACCTTTCTGTTATCAAATTCACACCTTTCTGTCCAACTTCTTCACCATTTTCTCTGAATCTGGAAACACTCATGTTTATGATAGTAAATTTCATTATAATCTAAAGCAGCAAACTCACGAAGCAGATCGACATGAAAGCATAAGGAAACATTAAAAAAGCTTCTTTCTCTGTGACAGAGGAAAAAGATAGAATTTAACATGAACTAAACCAGATGTTTTGCCTAGCAAGATCATTTTAACACAAATTTTCCACCGGGTGCTCCTTTATATTTTTTGTAAATATATATATACCTTAGTTTTTTATTTTCTTAGAACCAAGCAGAAAGTTTCAGGGTTTAAATTTTTTAAAACTTAAGATTTATGCATTCACATATCTTTTCAGACAACTGTTTAGAATCCAATAGCCCACAGTGAAGATATCCTTCCTCCTCCAAATAAACTGAGTTCATTATTTATACTTTCAAGCCACAGCCATTAATTCTCTGAGTGAATGAAGCAGGGTTTAGGGCAACAAATAGTCAGCATATGTTTTGTGCAATTTTTTTTCCTTAAAAAGAAGTAGACTTACATTTGTGTAATTTCTCATCTGCTCTTGGGCAGCTTCAGCACTACCATCTGGGGGAAAGCAAGCTGTTTTATCAACAAATGTTGAGCTATATTTTCAGGGGAAAGAAGAAAAAAAGGAACAAATTTCAATGAAGGGTTTTATGAATAGGCTGTCTGAATTAACCATTATACAAGCATCTTTTTCCTGGAAAAACACATGAAAAGAATGCTTGTTTATAATTCTAAACAATCTTCTAGCTCCCTCTCTCTCTCACCAAAATTTGATTCTGAAAGTTAAGAAACAAATGTGTTTATTTGTTTTCATATTTAATAATGCTTGGTTATTCCACAATGTGTGTTCTAGGTTTTGCACATCATCTTGAAGTAAATAATTTGATAGATGAACTAATTCTTGAAGGATTAATTGCTTTTTGAAATGCTCTTGTTTTTTGGGGTTTTTTTGTTAGCTTTTAATGAAAAATAACATTTATAAAAATAATGATTTTAGGGGGTTTTTTTTTGCTTTTTAATTCTACGTCTCTGAACAAACTGATCCATAACATTTACGCTAAGGAAAAAAAATCAACATACTGTGGCGAAAAAATATCCCCAAAACATTTTCACAAAAAATGAGTACATTTTTTTATTTGAAGCTGATAGTGAAAATTTCAGCTCTGAAGAAGAAAACTGAGAAAGTTTCATGATGAGATATGGTGAATCAAAAATCTCTTTAAGCACTCTAAATAGGAGGGAAAAAAAGAGCTAGAAAGACATTTCCAGCTGTAAAAGAAAGTTGGGGAAAGTGAAGGTCTGAGGCTGGATAGAGGAGTCACTCTGGTTACAAATGACACAGGACACAGTGAATTAGTTGATAACCTTTTTGCTTTGATCTTTGAAGGAAAATTGAACTTCCACGTCCACCTCCAGATGGATCAGCACGTTTTGCAAAGCAGGACTAGAGGCAGATTAGAAACCCCATGAAAAATGCACAGGGCTGGATGAGTTTCACATGAGGCTGCTGAAATGGTTGGCTGAACTGAAAAATCACTCTTGGTCTACCAAAGGTCACATTCCAATCAGACACAGCCCCAGGAAATAGAAAGCTACCAGTAAGTCAAAAGCCATGGGTAGAAATGAGCCTGAGATGAAGATTCCCAGTCTGCCTTTCTGAAATTATCACCAAGGATGGGTTCAGAACACAATGAGATATATCTCCTCCTAAATAAACAGGAGGACAGGCTGGGAACAGGAGCACTGGAGCAAAGGTAGCAGCGGCAATAGTGATGTGCAGATCAGCCCAGATGCAGCAGATGATTCACTGCTTTGGCCTTCTGTGCCGCCTGACATGAATGGGTAATTCATTCTCCAACACCCACCTGCTAAAAATGTCAAATTTTGTGTGTCTCCCCAGGAACAGATAGCATATAGGACATTTTCCACTAATTTCTTCGGCCTTAAGGCACAGAATGTTACTTTAATTTTGGATGGGCTGAGCAATAAAGAACATTACTGGAAGAAATAACTATTAAATCAGTACTGGAGGTTGGTAACTCAGAGTCAGTGCGTCACTTTCCATCCAGTAATTCTGGACATCACATAAAGACCACTCATCCGTTATGCTGATCCTTTAAAAAAAATTATTGTAATAAAACACATGATACACACATCAGTTTAATTTCTTTCACTTTCTTTTAAACATAACAGCTCAATTTTTAACAGGTGAGATTTTATAGAAGCTCCCTGCCAGTGAGGCAACCTGTGAGCAATCACCATCACTTGACTGTGTTATTGTGTTGGTTGGAATCTCGTGATATTCGCGGCTGCAGGCAGAGGAAGCTGGCAAGGAAGCAGGCAGAAACCCCCAAGATGGCGAAAGAGAGAGTTTTATTTACAGAAACTTCTTTATATATCCATTAATAATCTAGCAACCATTGGTCAGTAAAAAATCCACCTCCCAAAGTCATTGGTCATAGCTATACAGCACTTAATACAAAACATAGAGATTAAGAAAGTACAGAAAGTGCAGTTTATCTCTATTCTTCATGAGAAAGAACAGAAGGATTTCTAAAACAGTGCAACTACAGTTATTGTGCAATACCAAACATCGCCGGCTCCTGCAAAATAAACACTTGCAAACTGTGCACTTGATGTTTTTTGAGCGCTCTTTTCTCCGAAACGCACTGTTAATGCTAAATGTAGCAACGTGAACATATGAGCTAGCGTTGACAGCCAGATTCAGCTGCCTTTAAGGAGCCTCGCATCTGGATCCTTCGTGGAGCGCAGCACTTGACCAAGAGCAGGAGCTCACCAGCCTAAAAATAGAGCACCTTCTGTTTTGCTCCAGGAGCTGCCGTCACGCTCAGCGCAGCCCGGCAATGTCTGCACAGCCCTGACGAGCACACGCTGACCTCCTTCCTCGAGGCGGAGAGACAACGAGAGCTGCAGTGGCAAGAGATTGGCCTTTACAACCAGCACAGATGAGAGACACTCGGGGTCTCGGCTACTCCCCTTTCTGTGGAAATAAATAAATGAGTCCGCTTGAGTTTCTGCGGTAAGTGGGAAGTCAAAGGAAAGGACTGGGTGACACCAGTGTCACCAAGAGAACTGGAAATGTCAGTGTCACCTAGGCGAGGGCCAAGGGGGCCAAGACTTGTTTAGATGCAGGAAAACTGTTTCCTTGTGGCTGCAGATGAGGCAGCATTTCTTGGGGACAGAAGAGGTGGCGCATGGTGACAATATTTTCACTGCCAATGCTGTGATAATGCCCAGTGAGCTGTGCCCAGCAGGACATCCTCTCTGCCAGCCTGGGCTCCTTACACAGACAGACACCTCTGGAAGGCGCTCAGATGAGGTGAGATCAATTGCCATTTGGAAGTGCTTCTCTCCATTAAATACTAAAGGAATAGGGCAGAGGACAGAAGAACAGAGATTGTATCTGCATCTTTGACACAGGTAAAATTTACACCTATTAACATCCACCCCAAACAATGCTCCTTGTCCTAAGATAAAGAATAATCTAAAATTCTGAGGGTCTCAAACAAGGGAGAAGATAGGGTCAAGCACAGAAACAATCAAGAGGTCTAGTTACATGAAATGTTATAGCCATGATGGATTGTTTTAAGACAGCGTACATGGAATAAAATCAAATCCGCCTTTACTTCATTCTACTCCACAGAAACATTCAATAAATTTTAAAGTTTTTTTTTTTTTTTCTAAACAAGGAGGGGAAGATTTTGCCCCCCAAATCCTCTTTCTGCCTCTCCCGTGAAGAACAGTGAATGTGTATAATTTAGGATCTAGTTCCAGTGATGTTGGTGATTTGTAAGCTCCTATAAACTCCTTAAGAAGCTTATAACCCTAGATCAGCAAATTTTAAAGTACTTATTCTCAGAGGGACTGATATGCCTTCAGGAAATGGGGAATCAATAAGATCTTTTTACAGAAATGATCAACACTGAATAGATTGTTGGTCCTTTATCCTGCACAAGCCACGGTTGGAGAGTAGAGCTATCCACACCCACACTAAGGCCTCAAAAGTGTTATCTCGTCTATCAAAGTGCTTTAGGGAAACCCCAGAGATACTGCTCGGACTACTCAAAACCAAGTCATATATCAAAGGCTACATATTAGCCCAGGAATTATAACAGAACAAAATATGACCAAAAAAAGATCATTATGTATTTCTATGATTTTAGGAATGAAAACCTGGAATAACAGAAGTGCTATTGATTTATAAATATTATTATTTATATTATTAGTTCAAAGTGCAATGGTAAAAAAGAGAGAACAAGAAACAAGCCATAAACTATGCATGCATTCTATAACAGGGGGACAGCTGTAACTGATTTTTTTTTGTTGTTAATTTAGCAGCAAGCCTTCCAAATGCAGACAAACTTTATAACTTATTTGTGAAGTCTCTGTCTCTTTGTAAATGATACTTCCAACGAGGACACTCAACCATCCACCTAATTAAGAACACATAATCTTATTGATATAATCAATAATATAATTGACATGTAAGTAATTTGACATAATCTTATGTCAAATTACTTATATTGCCTAGAGGTCCCAACGTTTTAGGGAAGGTAGACATACCTCGATTTTTCTCAGAATAGGAATGCTTCTATAAGTTAGAGTTTTATTTCAAAGAACACAAGTCTGGATTGCATTTATTATTTTCAGTATAGTTCTTCTACTTATCACTGCTTTTCATTACAAATAAGCAGCACATCATTCAGTGGACTCTTGCAGGATTTGAGGATACACCAAGAACAGCATCAATATCCTGATATAAGCTAGAATTTACCTGCACACAGTTTTTCCAGCACTTATTCCTTAATCTTTTCACTATCTCCTACAATCACATCCCTGCTAAAGAAAAAAAAAAAAGTTTTGAGCTCACAGTGCAGTTGACACTTTTTCAGAAAATGGCCTGGAACCTATTTCCATGATTATATAATGTCATGCAGATCACATCAAGAAATTAATGAAATGGAGGATAAGACTTGAGATTTTGCTGTTTCACATATGAGATGACAAAATTAATGTAGCACCCTGGAATATTGTGAGGCAAGCAGACATTAGAAACCCAGATGTCAACAGGCATTTAGCAATTCCAGGAAAGGAAAATCCAACCAAAATCATGTAACTGGTTTAAAACCACCTTTTAATAGATTTTGGGAAAAGGATGATCACTACTAAGAAAATTAAAGGTAATTTTTTTTCCTTGCCAGCAAGCCTTATGTATATGTCCCAAAACTGCTGTACATCTGTTTTCACAAACAATTAAAGAATGTTTTAGGGATCCTCCTTCTCCTTATCTCTTTAAAAAGAGATCAGGGGCACATTCAAGAGAGCATGATCGATATTTATTCAAGAAACACATAGAATCAAACAGTTATGGCTGTAGATGTGCTCCAGGAGAGACATCCACAGAATATGATCAATACCAACAAGACAACAGTCTAGTTCTAGACCCAGAATATTAATCACCACCTCATGGCCTTTCCTGAGAGCTAACCCCACCTCCGACTCCTGTGGGAGCACACACAGTGACACTGGTGGGTGATGCTATTAAAGAAGAAAATTAAAGTGATTGGAGTAAAAATTAGAGTGAAGGAGTTAAAGATTGAATAATAAATCACAACACCCAACAAAATACATGTATTTTTATTGCAAGAATCCCTTGACAATCAGCTGCTTTCATTATTATCTCAGCCTTACTAACATGTCCTTGAGTTTTCTTGTAACCGCTTTAAAAGAACACACAGAGATGAGCTTATTTATGAAAGTTAGCACTCATATTTGTATTAAATGCTCCTACACTTTCAGTATTTTGAGACCACTAACTTAATCAGCAGCTGGTTCACAATCTGGGTCATAAGCTTTGATTTTTGATCTCTACCTGTTAACATCTGCTCTTCCCATTTATTTGAGGTTGGGGTGTTCACAGCATTGTCTGTGGCTTCATTCAGCATTTATAAACACTCTGACTAGCCAGTTATAGAAATAGCTGTTATCCTACAGAATCACAGCATGGCTGGGGCTGGAATTCTGTTATCCTACAGAATCACAGCATGGCTGGGGCTGGAAGGGACCCCTGGATCATCTCCTGCTAGAGCAGGGTGCACAGGATCGTGGCCAGGCTCTGAATTTCTCCAGAGAGGGAGATTCCATGACCTCTCTGAGCAGCCTGCTCCAGTGCTGCGTCGTTGTCAAAGCGAAGAATTTTTTCTTCACATTCAGATGGAACTTTCTGCCCTTGACTTTGTGACTGTTGCCCCTTGTCCTGCCACTGGGCACCTCTGAAAAGACCTGACGCTGCCCTTAGGATGTTTGTATGCACTGAGAAGATCCCCTCAGTCACCTCTTCCTACTGAGAAACATGGGGCAGGGGGAGAAAAGAAAGTATAAATCTTCACTTCTGCTATTGACCATCGTCTCGCTCACCAGCTATGGCGGTATTTCACCAAAAATGCAGCGTTAGATGGAGCTGTGCTGCTCAGCCATGGCTCAACAAGTTCTGGGAGAAGCCTAGCACCGTGTGAAACACACATCTCTCATTGCTGCTGCACATTTCTCAAAGTCCCTACTCGGTCCAGAGCTAGACCAGGGAAATATCAATCCCTTCCCTCTTTTTGCTGTCAAGGTGCCAACACAAATATGGTTTTTTTCAAATGCATGATTTGATCGAAAGTATAGGATTCTTTCTACCTGGAAAAGCATTCAGAACAGATGCTTGTGGACAGCTTGAAAGAGTGAGACATCCAGGATGTGAGAAATGGCTATTGCAGTCCTTAAAAAAATGATGTGGTATTTATTGACTGATTTAGAGTCCTTTTATAAGTGCTGATCACAAGCTGGCACGAAATTTAAGTAATAGGGAAAAAAAATTCTTGGCTATGCCAGCTCATCTAAGACAAGACAGGTGAGTGGAGTTCCTATTGAACTTGAAGACAAAAATAAAACTGGAAGAGCCTGCTAGAAATAAAACTGAAGAACCTTCAAAGGCCATGGTGAGAACTCGAAGTCATCTTGATTTAATAAGTGCCCTGAGGAAACATGACCAGAGCAAAGTATCACACACGGAATAAACCAATCAACTGCATAAATGTGAGACAAAAACCACTGCTGAGGCTTGTAAGGCTCTCAGAAAAGAATCTGGGGTCCAAGCAATTTATCTGAACACGTATCACCCAAATCAGGCTACCATGAGAAAAAGCAAACAATATAATGAAAAGGAAAAGAGAATCTCTCTGTATAAGGCTCAGAAAGGAATTTTTTTTCTTCGGGTTGACTCTGAAAGGGTACTAGCAAAAACTCTGGCTGTAGGAATTGACTTACAGAGGTCTTAATCAATAAGAGAAAATTCGATCTCAAGGAGGATAAAAAGGGAAAAAAGTATCAAAAGTGCAGGAGTCACAAATTGTGAGTAAAGATTGCGAGAAAAAGATTGAGATTGTTTGATCTAAGGAAGAGAAAACCAAAGTACAAGACACAACAGCTATTTTAAAAATATCAAAGAAAAAGAAGGCTAAAAATTGTTTCCTAGTTATAATTGAGGAAAGCAGAAAAATGAAGGACCTAAACTGCAGAAAGCAATATTAGATTAAAATTACATTTTCTGTGTAAAACTTCACATTAGAAAGATATAAAACATAAATGAATTGTGGTGAGGACTGGTAATGTGCATGGGAGGGCTTTGAGGAGGTTACACAAAAATCTGTAAAACACACACATGTATGGTTGTTGTTGGCCTGGGAGAGCAGCAATCTACACATCAACCCTCTGGCCATTCCAACTTTACATATATATAATTGAATCAGTAATTTACATTTCATTATTACTATATATTAGTAATTTTTTTCAGATTACCACTAAGAATTTTCAGAGCAAAAACCCCATTTCAGGGATGACTCACAGCTTCCCTTCCTTTTGTTCTGCATCTTCTGGGACAGAAGATGAGGCCATATTGTCATGTTTCATTTGTTTTAAGTTGTCTTGAGGACAAGGCAGAGATGTAAAACATTTAAATTAAATAATAAAAATGCCCTCCTTCCCATTTTGAGGCATTATGTCATGCTAAAATATCTTTTATTAGTTCATCCAAGGTGAGCAAAAGAAGAAAAAACAAAAACAGAAAGGAGAAATAGAAAAAAATGTAGTCCACATATCCTACCTGACAGTAGGTCACAGTTCACTGTCTAAAGAAAGCCTGAATTCACTGTGACTCTTTGAAAGAAATGTTAGGTTGGTATGCCTGATTGCCAGCAGATCCTGCAGCAGAAGGAGAGTAAAAGCAAGCTGACATCATATTTTCTGATCTATTTTGAGGCTTTATTATAACTTGAGTATAAAAATGGCCTCTAGACAAAAATTTTACATGTGGACCTAGAACTATTTATACTTCTTCCTAAAATAAACCAAGGGCATGTGTCTCTAATGGTAAATTTTCTGCTTGGGTGAGTTTTCATGACAATGTGAAATGCTGCAGAATATAATGGCCATGTCAAGGGTGTAGCAAAAACAGCGATATGGGAGAAGGAAACCTCAGTGAAAGCTTCATTCCCTCAAGAGGCTGTTGTGAAAGGATATCTGATACCAACTGCTGCTCAGGGAACATGTCAGAACATGGGAAAAGCAGGTAACGGTCTATTTTCACTCTTGACTTCATTTTTTGTTTTCCCCTTCATGAAGAAATCAATGTGTGGAATCATGGGAAATAGGAGGCCACACATCATTTCACTGATCTCAGTGAGCCTCATTCTTGGAATTCCACAGGGCTGAGGACCCCGGGGGGTGCACACATTGGATGGGATTCACGTTGGGAATGCTGTGTAACAAAAGAGGCATCCCCACTGTTTCTAGAAACGACTGGTGAATTTGAACACTTGGCGTTTTTTGTTTAATAAAGGGAAATGTTATGTCGAGGAAAGAATATTCATCAGCAGCATATACTCCTAAAACTCCTGGATCTGCAGGAAAGCAGTAGTGACGAACAACCAGCAACTTGAACTTTTATAAAGCCTAGTCCTTTTCTCACTAATTACCCATGAAAATAGGTTCAAAATGGGACATCTCTGTGCCATATGATAAACATACATGAAATAAATGTTAAAAAAAATCTCCTGAATCTATTTCCAAGGCTGGGAAACACATCTGTGTACATTTGCTTAGAAATACTCATCTTTCCTGTTACCTGCTCTCACAAAATTGCAAGTTATACATGAGAAAAGCATAGTCTTGCTTCACGTGAAGAATTAAAAAACAGTTTTGTGCAGTTCCTTATTCTCTGCGAGTCACATTCAAACCTTTAAAGTCACTTTCATGCTCCGCTCAACACTTAAGACTCGGTTTAAGAATTTTCTCCTAATACAAAAATAGACTCCTGTTTGTTACCTCACAGAGGACTCACGGATGTGCTGAACAGGACTGACTTGGGATTTGCCTTTCTGGGTGGGTGCAGACAGATATATGTGAGCTCTGCCCGAGCTGGGATGTGCCAGGACATGAGCCAGCCCCAGCAGGAAAACAACAGAGCCACAGCATCGTGGCTCCGAGCTGGAATTAATATATCTACCTCTCAACAGGGCTTAAAGCTGGGAGAACATTTCTGGAGTTTTAATTTCCAAATATGAGTTGTATTTCTAAACGTGAGGTAGAAAAGGAGATTGCAGTAGTTTCACTTCTTTGAATGGTGAAAGCACAAAAAAGGTGATTTTACCATAAAACTTTAGAAAAGTCAAACTGGCAACTACCACCGAAAAAAAAAAAAAAAGGAAAAAAAAAAAAAGGCAAATTTGAGATGAAATAAAGGAAAATAATTTGTGACAAGATAGTCCAACTTCATTCAGTTCCACACAAAGAAATAAAATTATTCAGATACTTTATTGTGTCCTGCAAACCTGACTGCTACAGTGAGAGCACAGTGATCATTAAAAAACAGCAAAAGATCACACACGGCTCAGCATGATCTTCTCTTCAAGAACAGAATGGCTGCTCAGTGCGTTTGCCTTTCCCTTTATCAGTTAACAAGCCCCTCAGCCTACAAATGATAGAAAGTGTCACACATTCTGTAAAAATAAATAAATAGGCGAAAAATCTAGCTTGCCAATGATACGCTGGAATAAAGGTGAGTATAATTGATAGTGTGATCCTGTAGGAAAGCCTTCACTTTCCAGTGCGCTGTACTTTCCCTAGACTGTTTTTCCAGCCCTCTGACTCGACTGTCTGCAAACATTCAATTATACCCTGCAGCCTTTTCCAGAGAGCTAAACAAGGCCAGCCTCCCTTGGCAGAAACCTGAAATCATACAAAATGCTTTTGGCGTTCGCTGCTTGCAATCAACTGTTGGAGCACAAATAAAAATTCAGCCCAGCACAAGCAGCAGGAATATGTGGATTGTTACCCTGTCCAGACCAGGCAGCAAATGTAGAAAGCTAATAATTTAAAGGGTTAATTGTAATGGAGACTATTTCTCTACAGAATGTACACACAGAAGATATTTCTTAAGGGATAGGAGTGGACTGTAAAGGGTCAGATCTATTCTAATGGCCTCATGCTCCAAACAGTGAATTGTCTTGACTGTAAGTATGGCATGTGTAGCTAAGAGATGACCTTCCCTCTTCGTATACAACACACAATTAATATCATAATTACGTTAAACATACTGTCTCTTACAGAATGTCTATTAGGGCTCAATGAATTATAAACAACTTGATGTCTATTTTAAAAACATCCCCCATACAATGATCATTTTCTCTAACATACCCTCATTTATAATTATTCATAAAATAAAGTTGGCCAATAGTTCTTAGTTCATAATTTTTCCGTGAGTTTTACAGTAAATTTTCACTGGGTTCAGTTCACTCTGTTTGCTACAGAAGCAGCATAAAATCTCTCTGCTGTGCTATTACCACATTGGCAGTACAAGTGTTTATAAACACAAATATGGCCAAATAAATACGACACTTACTCCCTGTTAACAGACCACATATTGACAATGCTGATATGAAACATAGCATCTAATATGTGGTTTACCAGAAGACATTTGACCACCACTCTATTAGCACACACTTGCTAGCAAACCAGCTAATAAAACAAAACTGCAGTATTTCTAAACTTAAAAACCAGACTAATTTCCTTTGCTTTTTTTTCTCTTTATTTTCTTTTGCGTATTCATCCAGTTGCCCTAAATAATTATTAAGACCAAGACATTTTAATGCTCGAACTGTGATGTGTCTCCTCATCCAGAATCTCTGCTTTGAGGCCTCACATGAGACAGACCATGATATTCACATGGCTCTCATCTGGAACAATCTCATTGAAGCAATAAAGATAAGAGCATCTCACATTTTAACCATCAAAGCACAGCATTTTAGTAGCTGAAATTACCTCTACAATGCCCAAGGGCAAGGCTTTTTTTATGTGACCTTGCACAAAGCTTCTGCTTTCTTATTTTTTAACCTACACTAGGCCACAGTTTCAAGTTTTTACTCAAGTCCATGAAAAGAGAATCTACTTTATAAAAATCTTGCTGGTGTCCTACAAATCATGAGACTGCAGGGCATGGGACTTACAATAATTTCAATATGGCAAGAGTTTCAACATGGCCAGTTTAAGAACCAGACTCCGTGCAAGAGAATAACTTATTTTCTCTTTTTAGGTTACATAATTCAGAACAGCATTCTACAGTTACCCTCGGAAATCCTAATTCAGAACTGTCAGAGGGGTTTTCTTTTAAGGATTTACATAAAATGCAGGGAACAGTGCTTAGAAAAACACATCACTGGAAGCTAGTGGATATATTCCTGTTCTCTACAACTGATAAAAGACTGCCGAAATAAGATGCTTTAATTACTGTTAAATTTGATAGACTTCAAATTTTGTATTTCTGACATCAGTAAGGACAGCTTTATATTTCTCATTGAGGGCATTAAATATACAGTATTCTTCGGTGCGTTTCATTTATACTCGGATATTGTCAAATCTCATTAATCCTTACCATGATTCAGACTGAACTGAGCAGGGTTACCCTTAAATGTGGGGAACAGTCACAGCTTAATACAGGTAACAAATAAAATGGAAGGAGTTGTCTAAATGCCTTGGGTAGACTCAAGCAGTAGCAAAAAGTGTTCCAAAACCCAGGAAAATCAGCCTGACTGATACCTTCAAAAGATTCCAGTTTCCATTAGCTGCACATTGCGTTTTATAGCGCACGTTTTATAGCACGCATTTTATAACATGCCAAAGAACTTTAAAGAAAAAGAAACAAGAATGTAGGAACCTAAAAGAAAGAAGTACCTACAAGTGCACTCCAAAAAAAACTGCTGGTCAAGCACAGCACACTGCACATTTTGAACTCAAAGTGGAACGATTGGTGCATGGGCTTGGCTTTATTTAAAAGACAAGCAGATTACATGTCAGAACACAGGAGACTGAGAGCTTTCAAGAACCATGCCGTAGTGAAGCAAAGAGAAAATTCAGGAATTCACAGACTCAAGGAGGCAGTTTCCACTACGTATCTCTATAATTCAGAGGCAGTTCTTTAGCAGGAGATTTTGTGTTTCATTTTTAAAACTAAGAAAAAATTGTAGCAGCACACAAGAAATATCTTAGAAAAAAATTAGTATCATCATAACTCTACTCTTGAATTTCCAGAATCAAAATAGGTCCTAAAATCCAAGAAATTCTAGACCTGTGGCAAAACAATAATAGTTTTAATGGTTTAGATAACACACATTCATGATAATTAACTGTTGAACAAGACTGCAAAGATTACTTTTGCTCATTACTCAAGAGGGGAGAGGTCAGTATTTGCTTGGGGTTATCCTGCTGTTTGGTCGTGAAAACTGTGATATTATTCTATGGCTTCATTCTCCTCTGGCTTCTAACAAAAAAGAACAAAAGACTGGCTTTGTGAATTGAAGTAGACCCAGCTACAACCTTGTAATATGACATTTTGCTTTGCACATTATGAGAATTTTAATTTTGTTTTGCAAAAATGACAGAAGTTGTGAAAACCAGTCTGGTAAATTTCGTTTATCTAAAGAGCTGAACTGAGCAACACTTCAGTGCTCTAAGCATCAAATGATATAATCTTTTTTTTTAACATGAGAGGCTTCAAGGAAGAATTGTCTTCAGACTTTTTACCACAGCTTATCACGTAATGAATCAAGGGAGGTGGGGTGGAGGAATTGCTATTGACTTCTTCTGTCAATATTGCCCTTCTATATTTAGTCTGGACCAAAGAGGAAAAAAGCTGATGGGACCACACTTGCACATGATCTAGTGGCTGTCAAATGAAAGAAGACAGTTGCATCTGTATGCCCACAAAACAGCTTAAAAATGGGGGAAAGAAGAAATCAAAGTGGCAGTGAAGGACTTCAGCTATGCATATATAGTGAGACAGAACAAATTGAACAGGACGCTTCAGGGCAAAGAAATAAAAAAAAAACCCAAACAACTCTGTTCATCAATTTAAGTAATTTGCATCTCCAAATCTTCTCTTCTAGTGGAGCTACATAAAAGCTATTCAGAAGCTCATGTTCAGATATTCAGAAATCACTTCAAAAAGTAGAAATATTTGCCTTGTGGAATAATAATGATTTCATGTAGCTCGAAGTTGGCACCCATGAATATGTATATACAATTTCCTTCCTAGATGCAGCATTTTGCAGACCAATAGGATTGTCCTAAACCCCACACAATAACGAGGAACCCTCACTGCATGTACCTCTGGTTTTGCACGCCTCTCCTTCTGGTTATATCAGAATATTACTTTGAAAGACCATTCCTTTCTTTGGTAAAATTTGGTCCTTGTGGGTCTTAGTGTTTGCAAGCTAACTGTGAGATGGCAATATAAGATGTATTAAATATTGATTGTATTAGAGTTATTTCTCCTACCCTCTCCAATCTTAGCGCTAAACCTAATGTCTGTGTCACACTGGCTTTGTGTGACAAAGTGCAAACAGCAAAATGCATCAACAAATACAAATATTTTTGGCTGTTTTCATTATTTGCAGCACGTAGGCATTAATTGCTTTTCTTAGATGAGCTTAGCAAATGCACTATATGCAAAAGCATTAAAGACCCTTATTACAAATAAAGAGTATGGCCTCTGATGCGGAAAAACAAACAAATACAAAGGAGACATTTCAATCGTTACCGAGAAATAATGGAATATTTCTTCATCAGCACAATTTGCAGAAATATGTCTTGTCAATCTGACTGACAAAGTCAAGTCATTTAGCCCTCAGCTAAATGCACAGGATATTTTACTCCTATAATGATCTATAGGCAAGAAATAAAAATTCAAGGTGCATTGCCGGAAAGCTTTACAGGCTCATAAAACACTATCCTATATCAAACAATTTTATGAATGGCAAATTGTCTTCACATTCTCTGTTGGCCTTTCTTCCTGCAGTCTCACTGCAGCTTGCCAGATTCACCATAAACAGATAAACAAACATTGAATCCAAAGTGCTTTAGACTTATGGAGCTAGACAGAATGCAAGGAGCAGACATCTGACCTATTTTTTGTGAAGCTGTGTTGCAGAGCCTTTTAAAAATATGCTCTCTACCGGCCCTGTTCCTTTGAAAAAAAACGCAGTTCGAGTATACATTCAAAAAAATCTTTTCTTTTTTTTTGTCAATGAACCAAACTAAATGCACTGTCAGAGCATTTCTGAAGCTGTGCATTATGGCATGCCATTTACACTGGCTGCATTCACAACACTGTGCTTCACGTTTAATTAGCAGGGGATCTAGGAAAGATCACACAGAACCCATTAACTTTAAATTGCTTGCAGGAATAATTTGAAAGTGTGGCAGCTCCCTTTTCAATATTTTGAAATAACATTTTAATCAATTTCTGCAAAGGAGCAACATAAGAACCAAGGAATGAATGAACTTTTTGGTAACATTTTTAAAAGTGCAAGAAGTCTTCTGGTCAGAAAATTAAAATGCTTCAGTCCATCTAAAGCTTCTGTAGGTTACTGCAAATATATTTGTTCACAACCACTAAAAAATTACTCTTCATTGTCATTTCGCATTACATTCTGTTGATCTACATGCTACCATCTGACTACATTTTTATGCTGAATTTTATATTGGCATGTCACAGACTTGCTGTAGCATATCAATTTCCAACTCTCAAAATTGAAATGAAAAAATGCACTATTATTCAAGGAAAAGGTTTTTTTCTGATTCAGATACCCCCCAGCCCTGGTATAAAGGAACTGACTGATTAAATGTCTACATGAAGTCAAACTGATGCCATGACACTCATTGTTTAGAACCAGAGGCTTCTTTTGCTGCTCTTAAATAGTAGCAGGACTTTTAATGTCAGTCTCGTTAGCTGCAAAATTTATCTACATTTCAACTCTCTGATATCTTCAGCATCTTACCTCAAACTGACTGTGAAGCTGATGAGTGGCTTTGACACGTGTGATATTTAAAATGACATCATGGCTGAGAAGAAAATACAAGTTTTCAACAAGGAGTGACCGGACAAGTGCTGCCTTGCATTTTTTTTGCTATTTAAACACACACGGCCTGTGTGCACTAAGGGTGAAGGTACTCCTTTTATGTCATTCCTTTCTCTCTTTTCCCTCCCGTCCCAGGAGAGGAGGATGTTCAAGAAGGAGCTGTGTTCCCAGAGGGTGTAACAGACTCCATTCTGCTGCTTCTGGGGCATGGTTTCATGCTGAACCGGCTGCTGGCTCTACTGCCTCAAGGAAGTGATTATTCTGAAATGTGCTTTGGTCAGACAGTTCCCCTTGCACAAGTCTGTCTGACCCACACAACAGCAGATGAGTGTTGGGGAGGATGAAATAGGAAAGCCTTATAAATATTATTGCCTGGCAAAAGATGCTGAGAGTATGGAAACTATAAGCGAGATTGAAATGAGGACAAGCTTTGAGATACCAAAACCCAGTTACTGAACAACTGGAAAACAATGGTATGGACACTGAAGGTAATCTCCCTCTTTGATTAAACAATACCCTCTGCTTGCAGACAGGTCCAAGGGTCAGAGCAGACCCTGCCAACTTGGCAGAGGGTCCAAAAAGCAGTTTTTAGGGTTTAAAATATAATGCCATATGGTAATGCAATGACTCTCATAGGCTGTATGTAAATGTTGTAGGATTTGTAGCTTGTTCTAGATTGGTTAGTGAAAATTAGAATATTCAGCACAGAAGATGAGTTATTGTATTGTAAAGGGCAACCAAGTTATTCTATTCTGGATTCTGTACTTCTCTCTCTCTCTCTCACCTCTCTGCCCTGCTCTGAGCTGTGTCTGGCAGCTCCCAGCAGGTCCCTACACCCACGCCCTTTCACAATAAACCTCATGCTCTAAGACCAAACTCCAGAGATCTCTCGTCTCTGTCCCGACCATCTGGAACAAAACCAACCAAATCACACAGACAGCAATCTTATGGCTGAGCTCGGGACAGGAAATGGGGCAGGGTTCATAAAACAATATGCCAGACACTTTTCCTCGTTTCATCCCTTCTTGCATTTAGAGGTGTGAGCAACAGGCAAGATTTCAGTCATAAAGTTTGAGCCCGCAGTACAGGAAAAAGTATTTGCTCTTACCTACTCCTAAGTCAGTACCAGCCCGGGGTCACTGAAGCTGGAAGGTTCCACTGAGGACTGTTCTCCCAATGGTTAACAGATATCATGGAGCTCCACACTCATCTCCTCGTTTCCATAACTAAATCAGAGTATCAGGTTGGCAGAATTTATTAAATTGTCCCAGCATCCTTCCCAGACAAGTATTTTGTGCATGCAGATGAAAAACCCACATCCTTTTACAACGCCCCAGCTCTATCTTGCATAAAGGTCGCTTTAAAACATTCACACCTCAAATATATACACATCCAGAAAGGTTAGTAGCAACCAAGGGTTTAAGTGAAGACAATGACTGCCAGAAAAACAGCCTGTCTACAGCATAAGCTCATTTGCTTTCAATTACTTCGTTACACTCAGCTGATGACCTACAAGGAATTCAATTTTTCTTTTTTTTTTTTTTTGCTTACTACAAATGTATACATCCACTCAATCAGCATGAAATTCTTTCCAGCAGATCACTGAGATCTGTTAAGCCTGAAACTCTCATCTACCATCACCTCAGTTACGCGCATTTCCTTGGAAAACCAACATTCTCTGTACAAAGAACTTTAAAAGCATGAACTTCAGCAATACTTAACAATCACTGATGTATCCAAAAATGTTCTCTTATTACTGAAAAATAGCTCACAGAACACTGCTAATGGTTGAAAAAAACAACTCTCCTTACTTATCTAGTTTTATAAATTTCGTCCATGTCCATTAAATTTAGGAAATTTTCAAGAGTTTTTCACAGTATGTAATTACACAATCAATTCTTCCACTCCAAAATATTTTTCTGAAAATGCCATCAATAAGAGGGAGACAAATTATCACCTGATTTTCATCCTTAGAGTCCAAGGAGGAATATTGGCCATTACACACCATTAACTTTGTTCCAATGCATGCATACACACATATAATTAATTTATCAGAAAACCAATTACCATTTTCAACTTTTCCTTCAGTATTACCTTTTGCTACTCAAAGAAAACATACTGTAATTAAAGTCTAAGAAATGAGGAGTGCTGGCTGATTTGTGAAACGTATGTGCATCCACCATTGTGCATCCTCACAGCTTGCATTTCCAAGTCATCTTAGCACAGAACTGCTTTTAGACATTTAGCAACTTTATTCTCCCATGAAATGGATGACATGAATAAACAGCCTGTAAGATTTATCTCTCTTTAGAGTGAGAAATGGGGAGGGGTTCCAGTGGTGGAAGCCTCTTATTTCACTCCACTGGTCTTGGCCCATCGATCCAGCCTGCCCAAACCCCTCTGCGGGACCCTCCTGTCCTCCAGCAGATCGAGACTCCAACCCAACATGGTGTCACCCGTGAATTTGCTGTTGGCAGACTCAATCCCCTTATCCCGATCATCAGTAAAGGCTCTAAACAGGGCTGGCCCCACATGGATCCCTGGGGACACCACTGGTGACAAGCTGGATGGTCACCATTCCCCACCACTCCCTGGGCCCGGCCATCAGCCAGTTCTTAACCCAGCAAAGGGTCACCTGTCCTAGCCGTGGGCTGCCAGCTTTTCCAGGAGAATCCCATGGGATAAGGTGCCAAAGGCTGTGCTGAAGCCAAGGTACACAACATCCACAGCCTCCCCCAATCCCCCAGGCAGCTCACCTGCTCACAAAGGGAGCTTGGTCAGGTTGCTCAGGCAGGACCTGCCCTTCCTAAAGCCCTTCCTAAGCCCTGCTGGCTCAGCCTGAGCCCTTGGCAATCACACTCAGGATCTGCTCTGGCTATTCACTTACCAAACTGGTGTTAGGAATTTCAAGGGTTTAAAGCTTAAAGGCGAGAGGAATGTTGGGCAATAAAGCTAATGCCAGCTTTCCGAAACTGATTCAGGGGAAAGGTTATTCTGTCATCTAGTATAACAGAAGTTGCTCTTGTCTGCTTTGCCTACACATGACAGCAAAATGGATTTCACAGAACTGTTGTTTAGAAGTACACTATAGTTCCAAACAACATTTTTAGTAAAATTAATTCACACTTTTGCCTGAATGAGCCATGGGAACCATATGTATTTTTGTTACAGCCAGCCTCCACTTTTAGTGAGTCATTCACAAAAAAAAAAAAAAAGGCACTTTCACTATAAATATGAAAGCTGACTACTTTTTCCATGTGCTGGGCTGACCGCAGTTGCCCCACCGTCGATGAGTAATTGAAATTCTGCCCGCGCCACTCAGTTAGTAAAACCTTCCAAATGGAAAGACAAAGTTAGTGAGATAAGGACACAGTGACACAACGGTACTGAAGACTCTCAGTATGTGATTGTCCTCCCAGCGAGGTCTCAATGGCAGATTTTAGAATCTGTCCACATGTAGAATTCAATGCAGCATGACCTTGTACCCTTGCTTGTCCAGAAAACCCCTAGAAAAGATTAAACTGTAGCTGTCCCCTCCCTTTCCAAATACAAGAGGGAGGGAGACAATAGAAACAATTTAGTGGGGAGAATATTTTTCCAATGCTGCGGACCCTGCTGGATCAAATGTCCCTAAATTGACCGAGGTGAAACAGGCCCTTTGCATATAAATCACGCCATGCTTTTCCTGTAGTAAAAATGGCACAAATGGAAGTTGATTAGCTGACAGTTGCTATAGAACTGGAAAATAGACTTGATTCAACCTTTGGCATTTGTGATCTCATAATAAACTTCTGCTAAAAGCCAGATTGTTTGGGGGAAAGGAAGCACCATGCGAGAAAACTTTTGCAATATCATCAATACAAGTCTGTGTAGGCTGCTTCCAAAGTCACAGTAAATCTGTGTGAACGCAGCTCCTCGAAAGGAACATTGTCTTGTCATCATGACAAAAAATGGGACACCAGAACAAGGCTGTGGAGTCTGTGGTACAGTGTCACGATGGATGATGTCTGAATGAGCCATGCTGTCGCTGCTTTAACAAATATGCTTTTTGTTAAGCATTTAATATGGTTTAGGCTTTGTCTTTCTGAGTTACCCAGCTTTCGGTCTCAGCTATTAGTGGCCAGGTCTAAAACAAGCAGTGAGCTCCTTGTCCTACCCTTCGACTTTTCAAGGTGTTTCCAACCCATCATTTCACATTTTTCCTTCCTTCATTCCAGCTTTTTTTGTTGATACTGAAGCCTGTAGGATCCAAAAGCATTCTGCAGTCATTTTATTCACACCTGTGAAACTGGGGGCCTGGATACCTTCCCCACCCTAGTTAGACTGACAATTTACACAATCAGATTGCAAGTGTCAGATGTTGGTGTTCCCAAATCCTCAGAGGATGGCAGATGGAAGGGATCACCACCTGGAAGAGGCTAAGCTCTCGGTTTAGACTAAGCATCCGATTTAGATCTTAAAGGTAGGTGGGATTGGCTTGGACTCTGCAGCCTAACTGAACAAGAAATAAAAAGGTCTAGCCAGCCCTACTTTACAAATAAGTAACTGTGACAATATGCCCCTTCTGAACGCAGTAATATGGCCCCTCTCAAGCTATCTGTTTGCAGTGCCTCAGAAGTAGAATTGGTTGTTCAATATTTTTGCATATCAGCCTTTTAAAAAATATATACTTACATAAAATCAATTTTTTTTTTATGAGTATTCAATAATGTGTATATGTAGAGTTGAAATGTGCAGTCAACAACTAGTCTGTTTCTGCAGGATCGTGTCTTAAACTAAACCAAATCTCTATCATAACAAACATGTTATATCAGAAAGCTGATTAAAATTTAAAAACAAAAAAACCCACAACGACCAAATTGTCTAGCTACGGTATATTCAAAGAAAATTTTCTTCATATTTATATTCTCTTAATAATATTTATATTCTCTTTAATATTCTCTTAATAATATTTAATATATTAAATAATTTTTTCCACTAGAAGAAGAAAGAAATTATGTTTAAATAGACCACCAATATTATTTCCTTTTTTTAATCCAATAGGATCATGTTTTCTATCACCCAGGCTTCAGAACAGCATGATCATGTTGGAACAATAATCACCGGGTGTCCGAATTAATTTTAATTGCCACTCACATGTTTCTCTTCGATAAAAAAACAATTATAGATTTATTTAGCTTTTTTAATTGAAGAATAATGACAACCTCAGAGTTGTTCAGCAGGCATTGGTGTAAAATCTTTGTTTTTTCTTAAAATAACCCAGGCCAAATAATAAATTCTAGCTACAGCTGAAACCTGAAACATTACAAAAATACATATTTTCACTTTTTCTCACAGCAGCAAATTCCGAAAAATGCTCCAGAGCCCTTTAGAACCCTCCACACAGTGACAGTACCTGCCTGTGGAGTATCATTGCTTTGCTCAGGTGAAAATGACTGGGCATCACTTTAGTCTTTGAGACGGGGGAGAATCTGAATTCTGCGCCCTGCAATTGCTTACATACTGCAGAGTCTGGAGGGGAAAGGTTTTACAGACCTCTTTGCCTGCCTTCAGGAGGAGCTCAACAGAAATGGCGCCATCCACACAATAAATTCCCCAAACCCAGCTCTGAAACACGAGGCCGCAAATAACCACATAAACTTTTGAAAGGACATGGAGAGGTTTTTCCATCACAATGTTTGAAACCACAAAAAACAATACCAAAGGAAAAGGGACTAGAAACCTGTTACTAGTAATAGGTCATATTCTAATCTTTCTTCACAGAGGCAAAAGAGCAGTGAAGCCATTTCTTGAAGACTGAATTGCAAATACTGATTTGAAAACCTTGATTTTATTTTTTTAATTTCTGTGCAATCAACAGTAGAGGAATGGTGAGTTATTTCTTAATTTTATAATATATATATAATATTGTTTAATATTATTAACCATTTGGTGTCATGGCAAGTGCACTGGAATATAATTCACACTTTCTTTCATCGAACTTCTGAACAATTTGCATTTATCACAATATTCCAAGCAAACAAGCAGTTTTCAAGGAACGTTCTTTGAAGTAACACCAATCTGTAACTTTATTTTAATGTTTGTACTGTGCTTGTTTTCTCCAGGGTAGAGTTGGTTTTCTCTGCAGTGGCTGGTACGGAGCTGTGTTTTGGGCTTGTGCTGAACACAAGGCTGATAATCTAAAGATGTTTCTGTTATTGCTGAGCAGGATTTACACAGAGCCAAGGCACAACAGTACACAGTCATGACATGGATTTATTGGAGGACAGCAAGAGCTCAGAAACTGTTGCAATTATTTTGTGTAAGGAATATTTTTGAGGTTATCTTCTACTGTAGATGAGAACATTTTTGTCTAAACCCCTGAGAGCACTGACTCCGGCACTGTAGAGAAGAGTAAGATATAGAGTAGATCTCTACTCTTAAAGATCTAACCTGCATTAAATAGGTGCAAGGTAATGCTGCACCTTTACAACACATTTTCCTTTGTCTTGAACATACTCATTTTTCAGTTTAGGTGGCTGACAGATAATTTAAAAAATAAGGAATAAACATGAATAAATTAGACTGGAGCGCATTGCATAGCACACATAACCATCATTTTTCTGCACAATACAGTCAAGATTTTTCTAGTGATTCACAGAGAACATTTTCTAGAATGGGTAGATGCATTATCTTATGTTTCCCATACAAATCTGGGAGTTGAAAATTTTGTTTTGGGCTTTTTGATTCACCTTAAGTCTTGTTAAGTAACTGATATTTGATTCTAGCTTTGTGTTATTTTAATCCTGTCTACATGGCTGCATATTACACAACCCAACAAAAATCTGTCTCAGAGAGAAAACTCCCATATCTTCTCATGATTTTCATTGCCTATATACTAATTTTTCAAAAGTATTGTACCATTGATACTTAATAATGCCGTAAGAATCTAATCATTAGGTTTGAAATACGCTGAGAACTTGCAGTTGCTTTTATAACAATCCATCTATTGATGGCCAGCACTTGTAAACTCAAACCCCAGGCCTTTGCTGAAGGTACTTAATTCCTTAAACCAAAAGTGTTTTATTGAAAGTGAATTTTTAAAAGGCAAAGTAATTCTGAAACTTAGTTCTTACCACTAGTCATGAACCTACTTCTGAAAAATTGCAATCCCTTGCATCGAAAGATTTCTCTATAAATCGGTATGGGTTTTGTATTTAAGTGTTAGGCATGTACAGCTGAACATGGAGAAAAATGCAAACTTAAGGTAGAAACAAATAGCTATGAGAACCAGCAGGTACAGTGCAGATGTCATTATGCAATCTGCCTCTCTCATAGGAGAGAATGAAAAAGAAATTGAAACCCAGCAACTGGTAAAAAGCAATTAAACTGCAACTAATGACATGTTGGAGTGACTAACAGTTGCTGACAAGTCCATCCAAAGAGAATGTAAATATCTCACAGCCAGAGATCCCCACTGAGCACAGAACTATCCAGTTCTACAATGATTCTCTCTTGTTTCTGCTTCGTTAGTTTTTTAGTACTCTTCAGTATTATACTCGGACCAAGTAAGCAGCAAGCCTTCATTAATTTCAGAAGATTTTGAATCTAGGCCACGTAGTATGTTAAAATAGAAATAAAAGGGCCTAGATGATAATGAAAAAAATATTATATTCATGTTTCCATGGATCCTTCAGATTTAGAGTTTGATCCTACCTTCCCCTGTAGGAAATGCTTTTTTAATGGACCACTCCAAACTCAGCACACATACAGCATATGTAAAAGAAGATCAAGTGCCTGCAAGAGCTCAACCTGCACAGCAGCCACCTGGCTCAGAAGTACAGATATATTTCCCACACATTGTCTTTTCTGTTTCTCATGCAACTGAGGATCAGATCCCCACCTTCACATGGATCAGCTTTTAGTCTTTTTTCTGTATTTAAAATTGTTCTTTTAGAACTGCTTTCACCTAAATTAGTAAGCAATGAGGACTAATAAAAACATACCCACACAGAGAAGCAGGTGATGCTGTGGGACCAGTTTCCACACTATACATGTTTAAAAGGGTTTTACTTCAGTAAGTTTTGGTCTGGTAACCTGGATGAATTATTACCTGCAGCTGGAATGCATTAAATGTATTCCTGTGTGTTTCCATCAGTTTAGCTTCATTTGAGACAATCTAGATCATGCATACTGAAACCACTCCACAACACAAACCGAAGCACTGGAAGTTATAAAAAAATCACTAGATTTAATTCAAAAAGCATACTTTTGACCCAAACTGAAATCCTGATCGAAAGATCTTTACGGGGGAATGTCCATTTTATAAGTTGTCAGGAATTGTACTGAAACCACAACACAAACCAAAGCACTGGAAGCTAAAAAAAAAAATCACTAGATTTAATTCAAAAGCATACTTTTGACCCAAACTGAAATATTGATAGAAAGAACTTTACAGAGGAATGTTCACTTTATAAGCCATCATGAATTGTACATAAATGGAAATAAACTCACTCGGAGGCTGTATAGGTGAAGTCAAGGGGGGGGCTTTGGCAGGGCGATCTTTTTGGAGAGGAGGGTTAGAGCAGAGCAGTTAGATCGCAGCCTTGGAGGCATAATCTGATCATTTTTCAACTTGTCCTCGCAAGTTACGACGTCGCAAGCTCACCCTGCGCAAGCGACAACTGCTCCATGTTGGGCCTGAGGGACATTGCGTGACATTAATGAGACATTGCCAACACTGAAATCATTGACACTCCACTCACTGAAAGGTTTCTGGAAACGACAAAAAGCTGCTCGCTAACGCACTGGCAAACACAAGATAAACATAGCGTACATCTTTTCTCATGGAAAACTCTTCATAAGTTACTTGCTATTTTCCAACCGCAAAAGATTTGCACACAAGCTTTAATGGAAAAAGCAAACTCTAGGCAAGAATGACGTTAGAACAAATCAAATCGTGTTGAATACAAAACCAGAACTGCCATATCAGAGCAAGAAAAGAATACATCCAGGCTGTTACTCTACTTCCAAAAAAGGCTAATTGCAGCTTTTGAGGGTAGCTTAGGCTCCCCATAAACGGAACAGCTCTGTGCAAGCCTGAGGAGTGAATTTTAGCCTGACTGCAGCCTGACCATAAAGTGTAAATGTAGCAAGCATGTCATCACAAGAAGGTAGGTCTGGTTTTTATTTTATTTAACATAATATTAGTTTTATCCTGCAATGTAATCATGTCCCACAAACCTAAAGAGACAGTTTAAGTCAGTATTTGCAACAGATACCTCTGAAGAAACAGAGACACAGCAGAAATTTGTTTCACCATTCAAGATCTTTTTCATCTTCAAGAGCCCCAAATCTGATTTCCTGCAGAACTGTGAAACTCTTATCACTTCTTTTTTCACTTCCTCACTTTCCATTTAGGGTCATATTCCTTGATTCCTTGGGAACAACGCTCACTTCTTGGAGTAACAGCGTTATTCTAACTACAATCCCTCATGCAAGTGCTATCAAATGTGAAACATAATTATGCACCCACAGAATGCATGAAGTTTTCCACAATGGTGTAAATTATGACTAAAAATGAATATTACTGTTAAATCCTTGAAAATAACAATTATGTTTCACAATTACTTTGTATAATATATTCTATCATGCATAGCAGTTTTGAATTTCTTTCTCAATGACAGAAAATTTTAAAAATTATTTTAAAAAATTTAAAACAATATTTTGCTTACAGTTTGTGTGCATTTGTGGCCTTCTGTACACACGCACATATGTAGCTGCAAAACAATAAATAAACCTACCACATTCACTTAGGTTATCTGGAAAAAAGTTCTTGATGCAAATTATTCTTCCACCAGTGTAGAATAGCTCCATTTACCAGCACTTTTCCAGTGCTAATATTTCCTCAATATTGGCATTTCTCCTGCTCACCGCTGTTATTCACTAGTGCAACTTGTGACAGTGGTCCTTAGGATATAAACAGAGTCCTACTAGAAACAAATCTAAATCCATCAGCCAATTTCGCAGGCTTTGTACAACAACCAGGTGCCCATAATTACCTGTCCTGTCCAATAAAAATCTCTTGGTTTCATTTCCAGCACCATCCATTTACCATCTTCCCACTCTTTGCTGTACAACAATATATTTTCCACAGTCCTATATTCTGTCACAGTATTATGCAGAATGAATGTTTCTTCTGGGTGCACTAGTCTCAATAGGTAAAATGTTTGGGATTTCTGGCTTTTCAAGAAAAACATTATACATACTTCATCTTTAAGCTCAAATTAGAAGTTTTCCTGATAAATATCAGCACTGTTCCTTACCTCTTTGTGTCCCTTGGCCATGACTGCATTCACCTCTCTGTATGTATGGTGTTACTTTTTCCTAGCCCTGTTGGTTTTCCTAGGTTGTTTTCCCCTCATTAACTTTTTATAGTTTTCTATTCTTTTTTCTATACTCTGTGCCTTCTTCCTCCTTTTTCCTGTTCTGATGCATTTTGAGTGCTCCTCTTTTCTTTCAAACCCAAGTTAACAGACCTTTTCTCTCTGATTTCAGAAGCTTTCAAATCTTTCCCTCTCCTCTCTGCTCTAGTGCTCTCATCTCTTTCTTGACACCACTTTACTTCACATATCATTCAGCACTTTAGGAAGATGGCCAACAGTGTCACTGAACTGGAGACTGAACAACCTTAAGCAATCTCTTAGCTTTTTGCTCATACCAAAACAATCCATGTACAGCAATGTATCCACTAATCCGAAAGAAGCATTCAGGAAAAAGTGTCGATCCTGTCTATTCACATACTTTTATTTATCTAACCTTAACACCACATGTTGCGCTGTTAATCTTTAAATCTCTTTTCTCTGTTTTTTAGCATCTTCATTTCCTTGCCTCAGCTGAGAATTTGAGCAACTGATATAAAAGGCTTAGGAAACCACCTGAATATTATGCAGAGGGACTGGAATGTAGTTTGCACCTTTCCTACAGCATGCCAGACCCTAGACTTCAGAGAAAGCAACACTTCAAAACAGTAAAAGAAATCTTCTCAGTGTAGACTGAAGTCCAGTAGGAAAAATAAGATCTATTGTCACCATAAATACATGCTGTTTTGCCTGAATTAGGGTTTCTAATAGTTGTGTGTATTAATTCTCTGAGTGTATTCTCTTGAAGGCCCAGAAGGACGAGTCCAATATTGCCCACTTTTAACCGTGTCTAAAAACACATATTTGCTTACCCAAACAGCTTCTACCTTCATTGCCCCAACTGTATAAAAAGGCTGTGGCACTGCAGCACAACATTGTGTGACCACACTCTGTCTTGGGGTGCATTCATCAAATTATGAAGGCACTGCAATGAGACAGAGACCAAGCCAAGTCACTCCAGGCATGGAAGTTTCAGGGAAAAGTGGACTTGACAGAAGATGTATTTTAATAGGCCTTTAACAAACAAGACTGAATCTTATTTTGTGTTTTCAGAATTTAAATTATGTTTCTCTTAGGGATTTTTGGCTGTATATGCTTATTATATTTTCTTAGCACCTGATCCAAACAGAAATGCACAGCTTCTTCTGCCAAGAAGTATCTCCAATTCTAGGGAGATAAAAAAATTTTTATACCTCTTGACCATAACAGCTTTTACTTTCATACCTTTCAACCTGATGTGGCTATGAGGTGTAGAAAATACAGTACAGAAAAAAAAATAAAATTATCAGTTCAGAAAACTCTATATGAACCCAAAATAATTTTTAATAGCATTAATAAGTGTATCTAACCCAAATATCCTGACTGTACATTTCCAGTGAAAATAAATGATAGCAGTCAAGGTAAGCTGGTGGGACATCCTGTGGAGGAGCCAAAAATCTCAGAATAAAACAAAAATGCAATCGCTGCTTATGCTAGACAGACAGACCAGAGCAAATATGTTTTAGAAATAATTCCTAGTTTATAACCACTAGATTAAGTGTGAAGCATACAAATTACACATTCACTGACTAACTCTGCTGCAATACTTAGAATGAGAAAAATATATTGCTAAAATTAGCATGTATTGTAATTAGGATGCATATGTAATCAACTCAGCCACCACATCCATAATACATCTCTATGCTCTAGCTAGTCACTGGTTCAAGAGTAAACCTTCCTATTCATTTTAAGATTATTTTCACCTTTGTAGCAAATTGCTGGTATTTTAAAATTCACAATTAGCAGAAATGAACCAATTTTAAAGGAGTGTTACTGATTTACACCAGATCAGGGTTTTGCTCATGACAACACTGTTTGATTTTTTAACGTTTTACTTATAATATGGCCGCTAAATTTTTTTCATAAGCTTCATTAAATAATGCTGGTTTAGGCATGAGGAGACAAAGGAGGCCAAGAAAGGTTTATTGTCTGTTTTAGAGTTGGTGATATTCTCAAGCAGTAAGCTAGGTGGGATGAGTGCTGCCATCACAGAATCCAAGAGTGTGATTGCTGTGAGACTCCAGCTGAGTACGAGAAACAATGAGTGGGTTTCAATAGTGGAGGACAGCACAGCAAAGAATTGCATCTCTGTGTTATACTGAGCCTGGATTACTAAATTAGTATTATTAAATGTTCTCAAAGACTTGGATTCTTATAGGTTTGTCAGCTTTTCTGTCCATGGTTGTACAGTTCTGAAAATGGATGCAACTTGAACCCTGAATCAAAAGGACAAGGGTTGAAACAGCTGAATTTAACAGAATCATGCTCCAAAAGTGTTGTCAGGACAGGAAGAGTTTTATTAGCTATCTAAAATCCATCTCTGCACACTGTGCCATGTGCTACAGTTTTAAGTAGGTGTTTCTTGGGCCAGTTTGTGATGGGATTGTTCTATTGCATACCTCCCTTTATTTAGCAAAGAAAGGACAGTGATATCTACTGCCCTTGTACTGCAGCGTGTAACCACACCATGACCACGCATGTCCACAGTGCAGCATTAATCCCAAATTTTCTTTCCCCCACTTGCTGCAAAACCGCCCTGTTCTCACACAACAGCTCACCCCTATGTGCTGAGGGTTTGATGAAGGGGAAGCCCTGTCATGAAAGGTTTCTATGCAGAGCTCCCACATCCCATAGCAGTGATCACCCATTTGCTGAGCAGTAACCACCGGCTGAAAAAAAATCCAGCCATTCAGAGGCTAGTCTGGAATGCTGTGCTGGAAAGGGCTTTCATAGCCGTTTTTACAAGGGAATACATCTGAGGAATATCTTGGGGGAATATTTAAGAAGCAAGGGAAATTCTAACTAGATCATATTATAAATTTCTGAAATTAGACGTGTTTAGTCTTTCCCCAAAGGCCTTGATAGATCCAATAACAGCTATTACCAGCACTTCAGATGCACATGACTGGGGAGAGGAAGAAATTTATTTCCCCAGCTTCACGAAAAATGCGGTTCAGAAAGCGAAATCATTTTTGTTCTCAAGTTTTTCTTTTTCAAAGTAATCCCTTTGTTAAATTTTTCTTTGCTGGTGATGTTTTCCAAATTTCCAATCATTCTTAAGGCTTTAGGAAATTGGTTCTGAACTTAAATTGTGTGACAAGAACTGCACTAGAATTTCTTATATTAGAAACCAAAAGAACTAAACTCAGGAGGGGGAAAAGAACCCAAACAAACACAAAGACAAAAAAATCACCAGCTGAACTTCATGCTCAGTATATGCCTATTTCATTGGGATACTATAGTGACAGCTTTGCATCCAAATCAGCAATTGAAAAGCAAATATACAAAAGCTAAAATATCCTGAAATACATAATGATAGGACTAGCAGAGTTAACAAGCCCATACAAAGCTGCCTAAAGTAAAGTCAGAAATAATTACTGGTTACAAAAAGTCTTGTTGGCAGCATTTAATGCTGGTCCCTTGAATTGAGAGGAGCATGCCTTTAGGGCAGAATGTACGTAACGCTTGAAAGTCAGGAGTGTGCTTCCACTTGGCAGTTTTAATAGCACACTTTCATGCTGTGCTCATCTTTACACTGTTAGTAAGCAACTTGAGGAAATCACATTGCACTCAATGTGCTTAGGTAGGAATTTGTTCTTGTCCACATCAATTGGCAGAGCAACAATATCTTAGAACTGGCTGTGTGGCTCAGCTTAATGCTGATGAGAAAGAGGGCTTCTCTTCTTCCAGCTCCACCTTTGGAAGGAATTCAGACACAAACCCCAAAAGACTCTTGGTTTGCATAGAGAAGCAACCTGGATGGAGCCAAGATCTGGCAGCAGTGTCTGAGAAACAGCAGTGTTAGAACACGGAGCACACAAAGGAGACAAGTTTGGGTTAATCAGTTTGCAGGAAGGGACTCTGTCATGTTAGACAGCGTTCCTCCATAGCTCTGCTGGATGTCAAGAATACCTAGAATATGGCAGAAGAATGGTACTACTGGTATCTATCCTGAATCATTCAGCTGAGAAGAAAAGCAATGTGACCCATAAGAACAGCACACTTTCTCATTAGCCATTTTTTCCCCTCTACAGCTGGTCTTAGGAAACGTGAGAAGGTACTTGCAATTATTGCGACCCTTTTCTCATTGTACTTCTGTTTAACTTTTTGCCAATAGAAAAGATAGAAATCTTCTCTGTGAACAGCTCTGCAGAAAACACTTTTTAAAATGAAATCTTACCACTAATTGTATGTAAATTGCAGATTAAAAGATGTTTACACTGTACAATTGTACATCAAAGCAAGCACTATTTGCAGGAAATAGCAAAATCTGATAACACTTAAACAAATGTTGTAAGGCACTAAATCCATTGGGGTTTTGCATGCAGATATACTAAATTGGTTGAGAAAAATACTGATACAGGATCACCCTCATATTCTGACACATGGAAACACATTAAATACATCCTCTCTGTTCATCATTCAAAAGCAGTATCCCAGTTTAAACAGCAAGCCCAGAGTACACCATACTGTGTTTTCACACAAAATGGCAGCAGTGCAACCTTTTTTAAAGAGGGAAGAGCATGAGTAGGTGTGGGACCCCCATTCAGAAACTTCCAGGACACTTCAGTCACAAGCTGCCTGCTGCCTCCTAGATGTCATTCACCCGGGGCACAGTAATGCCATCGTGCTACTTGAAGAAAAACATCCTCTTAACGCATCTTTGCTCTGTGCACGCAGGGTGTTCTGGTCTCACAGACAGCAAGCAGTACTTGTTTGACTCAAAAGTGCTGTTTAGCTGGACTGCATCTCACAGATGTTTTTTCAGGCTCTACATTCAGATCACACAGTACCAGGTTAAAAGTTCCTCCTTCTTTAAAAATCTGACAATATTTTGTCACCTGAGTGTGGACTATGTCTTCAGGGCACAAAGAAATAGTCGGTTTACGTATATTCCTGGATCTTTCTGCCACAAATGCACTGTTCTGCACTTAGCAGGTGTGCCAACACCACTGAAATCCACATCTCCTCGCCACTCACTAAGTGACACTGCCCTGGAGGCTTCTCACGTTGAATTCCAGTTGACTAACAAATGCTGTCTTGTTTTTGAAGGAGCTGCCTGCAGCTCTGTAGTCGTTTCTGGTTGCATTATATTCTAGGGAAAATCTCCCTTGGGAATTTTTACTAACTGCTGGAGCCACAGGGTTAAAAAACCTAGTGTCAGAGCTTGGGGTGAAAAGAGAAGAAAGCCCCAATAATAAGACTCATATTTAAAAAGAACACATACTACGGGTATTAAAGGTTTCTGTTCTTTAGTTTCTTCTTGGGCTTTTTTCCTGCTGAAGATCAAATGTTCATATGTGACACCTTTTTGTCCAATGTATGTTGCAATCTGAATAAAGGTTTATCCTTGACAACTTTTTATCAGACCACTAAAATTTCTCCATGGTAAAACACCTTTTTTCTTTAATCCCTTTAATCCCTTCTTGCTTTCATCAACATAGCCAAGATGCTTCCCTTACCACAAAATAAACAAACATAGACCCAGAGAATAAATATCATTAATTGATAAGACAGAAGCATAATCTCTATTCTTTTGATATAAACATTTCTATTCTTATTTTCAGCTGAATATCAGAGGGTGCAGGTTTTACTTCTGGTCTACATGTCAAATCAGGTGTAAGCATTTTGGTAAATAAATGCTACAGAAAAGAAGCAAAGCAACTTTAAAAAGCAATCTTAAAGTGACTCAGCTGAATGATGAGCTAGATACAATTTATTCCAGCAGAAGTATGCAGAGAGTTTGGGAAGAAAATTAGTTCAGTATTTGAAGGCCAGAGTATAAAAATACATGTGATAAACAATGAACTTTAATTTCCATTATTGCTGTTACTATTAATATGATATTTGTATTGTTGTTTTAAATAGAAAATACTGTATTTTACATATTCCCAAAGCATTCCTATTCTGTTGGTTTTTTTTTTTAAATCTAATTTAGGACAAGCAAAAATGTCAAGACTAATTTTTTCCAGCAAACAATGTAAGATGCACTTGATATTACCTTATTTGCTTTTAAACAGCCTCAGGCTGTTAAAAATTGAGAAAGTCTGTTTCATAAGCACTCTATTAAAAGCTTCAAATACAAGAAATTCCTAATTTTAGAACATATACAACATTTATGTATGGATTAATGGCATATGGATTTAACATGTTGTTGGCATGTTATTCAAAGGTGTTTTCGTTAAGCTAAACAAATTCTGATGAGTAGAATGATTTTCACACCTGCGGGGAGCAATTTCCAAAAAATTAAAAGAAAAATAGACTTACCAGGAGATACTCCCATCCTGGCCATCAGCAGTCTTATAAAAAGATAACCTTTTTTCTTCAGTTTGAAACCACAGAGTGGTTTGGGCTAGAGGGGACCTTAAAGATCATGGGCAGGGACACCTTCCACTGTGTCTCAGGTTGCTCAGAACCCCATCCAGCCTGCCCTTGAACACTTCCAGGGATGGGGCAGCCACAGCTGCTCTGGGCCACCTGTGCCAGGGCCTCACCACCCGCACAGGGAAGAATTATTTCCTAATTTAATCTAACCCTGCCCTCAGTTTAAAACCACTCCCCCTCGTCCTGTCACCACATGTCCTTGTGACAAGCCCCTCTCCCTCTCTCTTGTAGCCCCTTCAGGCACTGGAAAGCTGCTGGAAGGTCCCCCCAGAGCCTTCCCTTCCCCAGGCTAACAACCCCAGCTCTCTCAGCCTGTATTTCCCTTGGGATTGCCCCAACCCATCCACCCTGGGTCAGGGCAATCTTCTACCTTGGTCATCACCAGCAATACACCAGTCAGCATCTATCTTCAATCGTGCCATAAGTTGGTCCTTCCAAAATGAAAATATGTATTTTTTGTAATAACAACTTCTCTAACACTACTACTGGCCAGGCTTTGTAGCCTGCAGGCTTCTGTGTTGTATTGCTGATTTTAAATTGGCGAGTTGTGAGCATTAACACCTCCTTCAACAAAGCATTTACAGACTTCATTTATTGCCTCTCATACAGGCAGGGAAATAAAATTAAAAGGATTTTGAAAAGGAAACACAGAATCTATAAAATCTAAAACACAAAATCTTTTTGTATTTTGGGGCGTGAACTCAATGTGGCTTGCCACAACAACCACCTGTGTGCTCGGGGGTTGATGACCTCCAAGTCATTAAAATTGAAGAGGCCCCTTCATGAGGCAGCATCTCTTACCTCTGTACCTGTGGGCTCTTTCACAATACAGGTGTTTACTAAGGAGAAATGTGTACCTGAGAGAGAGGATAATGAGCTGTACTACCACAGGCCCACTTTTTATCCATTAATTATTTAGCGTATCCACAAGAAGACTAAACTTTTAGACTTATTAGGTACCCACTGTGTGTATGAAAAGTATAACAGCTACTTGCCAGCTGCACACCTTACTCTGGAAAATCATCCTCATTATAAAATATTTATTTCTTTGCATAGACATCAATTAATAGAAAATACAAGGCCTGCAAAAGGATGTAGTGGAGATAACACCAAAATATCAAAGACAACGCCGCAGCACAAACAAGAAAAAAACAGTACAGAAGTTCCCAATAGATAGCACTGACACAGCTTAAAAATATTTGTGCAGCAAGAACGAAAAGGCCACGCTGAAGTGAAGAGCTGGGTTTCATAGTTTCCATGAGGACATTTTACACCTGTCACCTTGCCGCCTTGGCTGGCACACCACGAGGTGCCCTGAGCCCCTGCGGGACAGTGCTGTGCGAAACGCAGCCCCGGCAGCAGCAAAACCAGCGCAGCGTGGCTGGAGAGAAACGAGAGCTAGGACATTGTCTGATGGCAGTCTTGGGTTACGATCATGAGAAATAAAAACTATTCATGGGGACTGCATCAAGGTAAGCCAAGCAGGCTGATACAAATAAGTGCATTCTACGGTTACACAGCAGATAAAGATAGGCTTTGTAAACACTCTCAGTGCATTTATGATTTACTAACCCCTTTGCATTAGTTAATTACCATCTCTGTTTTTCAAAGTAAACGGCTTTGTTTCCCTATCAATCGTGATTCAAGTGAACTAACATTGTGACTAAAATTAAACTGACAAAATATCTCTTTTTAGATCTTCAGCTGCTCTTCATTTGAATTACAAGTTGCATGTACCTTTTAGGCAGGTTTTCCTTCCGAAGACAAAGTTCTCTCATGTAAATATGGTAAGAGTGATGAAAATTATGTATAATTTAAAACATCTTCAAGTTTGTATAGGCATAGGTCAGTTTTTCAATTGCTACATAATTCAAAACTAAAGTGGACATCCTCACAGATTTTAAGGACTCTAAAAGCAAATGTGAACAGTATTTAATCAAATTGATGTGGGACATGGAAACCTAGAAGTTCTTCAAAGAACCACACAGTTCTTCAAAATGCATTCAGAACTCAAAGAAAAACACATATGCTTACTATCTGTTGTCTGAAAAATAAACCTGGAATTTTCATAGAATAATTTCTCAAGCAAGAAGCATGCTAGCTGCTAGCACCAAAGCCTTTGGGAGATGACACTGAAATTTTAAAAAAAAAAAAATCATCTATTTAAAGTACACACTGTAAAATACTCAGTGCTTCTGATCAAATGGAGTACAGAAACACCTCCAAATCTGTACTTGCTAAACCAAAGTTCTCAGAGCCCCAGAACATATTGGTGTGAGAAACAAAGAAAATAATTTCTTCCTAAAATGAAAAATGGGAACCACCACCATGGTTTCCCCTTTCAAATAAAAGAATGGATATCTATGAAATAAAAAAACACATAAAATAAAGTTGCCCATCAGATTTCTCATTCTGCTTCAAATGTTTCTCCTTGTTATGTATTTTCTACTGCACAAAAATGTGTCAATGCAGCTTGCACTTCATGCTATTTGCCAGATAAAAACTACAACAGGAAAAACAATACCACAGTATCTCTAAAGAACATTTTCCACTTCTTTCCTAAGACATTGTAAATGTCTCAGGCAAACTCTGTGGAGTCTAACTGGCAACCGTGAAACCTTGTAAGGAAGGTTTATGGCCTGTATGGTTTATGGCCTGTAACAGGAATTTCAAGTGTAGAAAAGACATATTTGTAGGCAGGAAAAAAAGGAAATAAAGCATGGGATAACCTTCCATTTGAAGGCAGTGTTCACATTGTGAGAACCTATCCCCAAGTCATGCCATAGGGCTACTGCTGCTTTTGTGTGCGTCCATAGCAATTTGAAGTGTTAATCAGTGTGTTTCATACGTTCTAACTGTAAAACAACTCCAGAAAACGTCAAAATTGGGCCCTTCCCCAGGGAACATACACATACAAGACAAAAGATTAAAAAAGTACCAGCAGAAGAAATTCAGAAAAGAGTTTCTCAGGGACCCAAAAAATGGGTTTTATGTGTTGATATTGCTCATTAAAAAGAGACCCTGTGCTGAAGCTACCAAAAGAACATATTCCTGACAGATTCTATTTCTGCAATACAGAACAACTGAAGAGAGAAAATACTGGAATATCATATTGTATGTGAGTGCATATACCTATATCATGCTAAAAAAAGAATGCTTGAGGCAAGCTATAAGCCCTACACGACAGATTGTGTAAAGTCACATGCCAGATTTCCCTTTTTAGAAGTACAGAAATAAAAAGTAAAGAAAGAGGGGGGGAAAAGCCACAAGAACTGAAACCGCAAGAGGCTTGCTCAGCCTTACATCTGCTGCTTTAGGGTGTGATTATGAAAACCCCTCTGAGCAAAACGAATCCATGATCCTATTAAAGCCATGGAAACTATCTCTTGATTTGCATGGGCCATGGTTTTACTAAGGGTATCGAGCGACCAGAGCACACTGGAGCATGAATCCTTTAAGGCAGGAAATGAAATACAGAAAGTTCTGCGGAGCAATCATCAATAATATATGTTTTTTTCCATTGATTTCTCAACGCTCAGACCATATTACAGAGACCAAAAAAACCTTGTCAAAGACCACGGCTTGACCAGAAACTATGTAAGACAAAGGAAAATAAGCGCTGTATTCAATATTGTCAGCTCTGGTATTATCTCATGGTTGGGTATCATGGTCTGTGCTACCCTGCACAGTCACAAAAAACTCCGAGCTTAGGAACAGCTCAGCCCATGAAAGTCAGCATTGGAACTTGAGTAAGAAAGAGACAACTTATGACTCACAAATCAGTATTAAAACCCCTTACACTTTTTAATACGAGTTCTGAGGGAAGACACTTTTTTGAGGAAGTATTAACTAGTTACTGATAAAAATATCAAAATTGGCCTGTGGCAAGTATATTTTGCCACTAGCATGATATATGCCATGGTTTATATTCAGGTAACAATTTGCAAATGAGACAAATATTTTGGATATTTATATTTTTCTCAGTTATACCTGTACATTTCTTTCTATGCAGTGTTTCATATGTCTTTTAGGTATATGGAAGACTATCACTCAATAATAGGAGTTAATCCCATGTATCCACTGAGACAATTTAGGGCTCAAAAGGTAGAACTGGTCATGTGATTAAAAGATTAGATTATTCTTGAAATGGAATAATTTACTACTTAACTAGCTAACTCATATATAATATGATAAAAATTCTCACATCAAAGAAAACGTGTGTGTGAGAAAAGGCAAGAGGCTTTTGCAAGCCACTATGCTTTGATTTGCATCAAGATTTTGACCACAGTCGAAGTCGAAAGTGTTAAAATAAAAGCTGTTATTCTTAGAAACTGCATGTCTGCTCACTGAAACGACAGTCACTGGCACATGGAGCCCTTCATTGTTTTCTTTTGGCATTGGGTTGGCTTTCTTCTTTCTTTGTAAGGTGGCAGACTGTTCTACTTTTACGTGCAGATAAAAATCTGCCTTTGTAAGAGCTTATTCCCTCCTGCCAGCCCACCACGTTTGCTCACCTTTGTTATCAACCAACCAAAACTGGCAATGGATCTGAAATGACTGTTTCAGCTTTTTTTTTAATTGGCTTTACTGATCTGGGAAAAAAGTAAACACCAGTTTACAACAATATCGATCAGAGTCCCATGACTAACATCTTGAAGAGCTGATGTATCATAAAACAGAGGACCACAGAATGAATTTACTTGGGGCTTAAAGCTGGATTCACTTATTGACATTTGCCTCCAAATTCACTCCATTTTCATACCGCTGGCAGTCATCAGACCCTTTGAAGACCAAAATAAAGCTAATCATGAAAAGCCAACAGTGCAAGCACTTTCTAACAGCTCTTACCAGCCAAAGCATAAGGAAATAAGCCAGGCCTAAAAATGGGTTACCTAAAACTCAGAAACACGGCATGACTTCATGTACAAATTTCAGAGGGATAGGGAAAAAAGATAATACAAAATCTCTTCAGAGAAAATATGCTTCCACTGCACAGAAAATATGGCGTTATTAACTCAACAGGCATAGCACACTAATTTCTGAATGCATGGTATTTTAGAGTATTTTTTAGAATGATAGGTAAATGAGGAATTGCAACACCGCTTCTTGCCTGTTTGCCTCCTGCCTTCTTCCTCTACTGCTGGCAGATCCAGTTAAAAGCAGTGACAAAGCAACAGAAATGCCATTATTAGAGCAACCCATGCTCACATTCCTGAATGCTTAAATGCAGCCAACCTTCCTTTCAACACAAAGAAGGAGTTTTAAATTAGAATTCAGTCATCTCTGCTTGTAAAGCACCAAAGCAGAGCAACCAATACCCCAAATAATGTCTTTGGGTGACGGCAAATATAAACTGTTAGAGCTGTCACTAATTTCCTGGAGATTAATGAGGGACGGATAGTCCATCATACTACCATAGGGATTTGATAAAATTTGAAATGTGATATCTGAGAAAAGACATGCATGTTCATGTCTCTCTTTAAACATGCTCAATGTATCAAACAGTTCAAATGCCAATTTTTTCAGGTTGCACTGTCTCACCATTCTACAGATGGTCTGTGTGTACCCTCTATCTGATATAGGTAGGCTGCAGCATTAAGAAAGACTTCAGTTTATCTTAAGGGATTCACAGAAGCTTAGAGCTAAGTCTGCCTTAAACCACTGAATACACAAAAAATACAGTCTCAAAGTTTTTCTTATTGGTAAGCAGGCAGACTGTGTGCTTTTAAAGCAGTCACAAGGGAACTAACACTGTCTTGTGGTATTGCAGAACAAACTCAGCTGTGGGTTCCGGGCACAGCATGACCCAAAAAAGAGAAATTAATTGCTTTAATGCTTAGGTAGGACGAACCGGATGAACTAGAAACTACAGAGTTTCATTAGGAATTACAAAAAAATTGTAAGAAAGTATCAAGAAAGAATTTCACAGAAGTGTTAGCAAGGATTTCATATTCCACCTCAGAACATGGATGAGTATTCTGCTCAGGTAGTACAACCCAGCAACTCTGGGCTAGCAATACAACAATAAAGAGAACAGTTAAATTTCATTAAACATGGATCTATTTGAACTCAAAAGAACATAGAGTTGAAAACAATGATATTTATAAGCCATTTGCTGAGACAACAGAGCCACAGTAGGCTGGGATTTGAAACCAGGATTCTCCATCGGTATCTCTGCTATCGATATGCAATTTGAACAAGTCTAGATCTTTCGGGTGCTCATGCACTTGCTGATTTACACAATCTATGGCACAAGACAGAGTGCTCGATGATTGCTCAGCACACAGAGCCCTAGGCCTCACTGCTCATTTTACTAACACAACAGAGATAAACATTGATAAACACCAGAGTCAGGAGTGATTTCAGAAGCCCTCGATCATGCAAAGGGAAGTGCTGTGTTCATCACTCATCTCAGTGGCTCCCGTTCTTGATTTGATTTACATGAGTTTAAGAAATAACTGTGATTTCTCACAAGATTGAAAAGAAAACAAAACACAGGAAAACCACATCAGCTCTGTGAAGGAGAAATTAAAAGAGCCACAACACCCCCCCGCCCCCTTCCCATTTTACAAAAATTTTTATTCTAAGGGACTTGGAACCATTTTGTATAAAACTGTGGGAACAGAAGAATTTACTCTAGTACTGAGTATTCCATGGTGAATTAGTTTACCTCACAGCTGCCTCCAAGACTTAGAACTATAAGAAATGAAGTTAGAAATAAACAACTGTTCAGTAAAGAAATATGTCGGGGATACAGGTGATGGGAGAAGTCTGAAAAAGCTAAAGCTGCCATTCACACCGAACAAAATGGTGGTACTTGAAAATACCAAATCAAGATCGAGTCAGTAAAAAGGACACAGAAATTGCTGAACAGAGAGTTGTACATTTTGTATGATAGGCTGGTACTTGACACAAAAAAGAAAAAAAAACCCAAACAAATTTGAGTCTGATATGCAATAAACTAAAGAAAAAAGAAAAAAAAAAAGCCAGAGGTACAGTGTACATGGCTATGAAGAAAAGTTGGCAGAAAAAAGGCAGAATGTAGCCAAGAATTTGGAAGAGAAGCAGAGACAACGCAAAGGAATATTAGAAGTTGTTACATGAATTTTGAGTCAGTCAGGAGCTGCAGGTCTGTAAAACCAAGGGACATGTTGATACTCTCATGACACAGATTGAAAAACACGGCATATGTCTTCTCTAGACAATTTGCTTCTTTTTATGTTTAAATAATTGAGAAAGATCGCTAGAAAGAAATTGGCACCTTTTGTCAGTGTAGACTTCTAAATAAAGAACAAAACGAACCCAGAATGTGCAGTTAAATTTCCAGATTTAAAGTATCAGTATCAACCTCCAAGCTGTAATTATACTCTTGCTTGCTACTTTGCTTCACTCTTCATGTCTGGTCCCGGATCTGTGTGACAGATGGTGAAGAGTTTTTCAGTGCATCCCAGAAAGGTAGAGCTTTTAGTTAATTTGCCCTTAGTGGCTGACATTTTCCTTCTCGCCAAAAGCCAGCCAAAAATGTAGAAAATAATCTATTTTATGTGATAGGCGGCCAGTGTCTCAGTATTGCGCAATAAAGTCAAGGCAATGGAGGTTAGGAAAAGAGAAGAATGAAGCTGGGAAAGATGAAGCAGAGCTGAAAGCAAGAAACTGGAGCAAGAAAACTGGAGTTCCAATGTGAGCTAAATAAAGAGCCATGCAGGAATGCAAGCAACTCATTATTACAGCTGAGGTGATCTGTGTTAGAGTCAGCTCGAAGGGGAAAGAGAAAGGTCCGAGCCATGATGGCATCATTAGCACCACTGCTTGAATTCTCAAGAGCTCTCCTCCAGTATTCAGAGGTATGTGTGCACAGAATCAAGCTCGTCCATTTTTCCTGCCAAAACCATAAATGAAATCTTTGGGTTTTTGTTTTTTTTTTCTTTTCAGGCAACTAGGTTAAATTCAGTTGATTTGAAACATGTACATTTGTGCTTTGGGGTATGTCAGTAGGAATGCGTGGTGATACTGCAAGCACGGACCTGAAATTAAACAGCACAGGAGGCAAGAGAGGCGAGGATGAAAAACTGGAGTTACAATAAGCAAAAATAAGATGAGAAATCTGGTAGTTTTCATCTCCTTTAGAAAGAAATACGCAGAATTGTCATAGGCCAAAGTAGACTGGAGTGATGCTGAGGAGGTCAGGAAGGTTTGTGAGAGAACAGCAACACACAGAGAACATGTTCATGTGTTCTCAGGCTGACAAATGCCAAAGTTCAGCTGAAAAAGACTGAAATTTCTGGATCATCTGGGTTTTTTTCTTCTATCTGTGAGCCTATCACACTTCTAAGGAGGTATTCAAAACACAGAAACAATCACCTGTGAGACAGGAACAAGTTTTTTCTTGTGGTCACTCAATGGGACATCTAAGTGCACAAAAAGCATAAAATGCAAAAGCTGCAGAAGAGCTTTCCCCATGCCTTAAATCAAATGCTGGCACTTTCACGTCATCGCAGCTTTTAATTTCACAGTGAAACAAGTCCTAAAAATCACTGTGCCAAGGAAAAGAAAGCAAGGCAATTTATCAAGTTATTTGTTTTCATGGCATCAGAATGATTCTGACACAAGAAAACATCATGCATCTTCCCCCTTCCTTTACATACAAGAGAATGTGTCCAAATGTTTTCTGCTTTCTTCAGCTATGCTAATTACCACACATCTACTTACAGTTTTTATGCTCCCTTGAAAATATCTAGCATTAGCCAGAGATGGTCATACATCTGCGTCAGAAGGGCCTTTACAGTGAAAATAATCCAATGATTTCAAGGGCATTTGTTTAGCACTCCACCAACATCTGCCTTCCCACTTTAAAACCAATCCTGCATCATACCACGGATGATAAAAACAGGAAAAGAGTAGTTCCAGAAAACATGATTGTGCGTAAAAAATAATACAAACATACAAGAAATGACCAGCTACGAATCCACATAAGCCTGGGCTGAACTACTTTACTCCTGAAAGCTAAAGCATTTTAACAGGGATTCTTTGTTTATTAAACAAACAGGTTCTTCTAATCTGCATTTAGAGGAAGTTCATCACCTTTTTTTGGCTGTAGACTAACCACATGCTTTCCTGTCATTTATTGAAATAGATTTTATTTTGTCATGTTCATAACAAAATTTAAGCCTCTCTCAGATGATGGTTTTAATGCTATTGTTAAAGCAGCTTATCCCTCCAGAGATTCTGGGCATGAAAATTGCTCCTACAGGGCATCATTTTTGAATTTTTGAATCAGGTGAAAACAGGCATGCAGAAGGCTCCTCAGCAACCTAACTGCAGCTTTTGCCTCCCCTTTTCCTCACACCATTGTGCTTTCACCTTACCCACCAGCCCTGCTGGCAGCACAGACACTGAGGTGCCATGGGAGCCACTGCTGCCCGAGGAGCCGCAGACCATCTCCCATGAAGCCCTTGCTCACCACAGAAATTAAAAATAAGGAATGTAGATAGGTAGATGAATAGGGAAAGTGCTACTGCCATAATTTGTGTATTTCAAGCAATCTCATCTCTAAGAGAATTCTAATTAAAGAGAGGAGTATATTCCAACTCAAGGGAGAAAAGTGTTTCCAAAGACTGCCCTATTCTCTTTTATTATTTTTTTTAAATTAACATCATTCAAAGACCTTTACCTTTTGAAAACAAGTAAGGCTAATCCTACGTGAAGCATCCTCAGCATGCTCTGTGATTTTTCTTTTCTCTACAAGCGCAGACTGTGCAGGTAATTATAGTGCGGCTTGCTGCCTCAGCTGTGCTGTTATAACTGATGGGAGAACCATAAGGGAGAACTTCCCAAGGATGGCTAAAACCTTGGGAAGTTTTAGGGCCAACCCCATGGCAAACCTCAGGATTCTGCATCATTTTTACGCTCTAGTTTTATATCATGCAGACACTGGAAAATGAGGATTTCTAAAACATAGTGTCCATTTGTTTTACTGTAATACTTCTGTACTGGCAGCTGCAAAAGGATGGTTTCCAGGATCACTGTAGTCATAGGTGCATGGACAAAAACTGTGGACATCAGTCCAACAGGGAATAAGAATCCCATTTTAACATAGCATTTTAGTGTGTGTGTTAGCTGCAGAGTCAAAAATATCCTCTGCATCTATTACATTAAAATTTTTATATCTAATGGAAAGTCTGTAGTCATCTTACAGCTTAGCTGGTTCTTAAATCCTTGCTTGTTTATAAAAACAGTCTTTTGAGACTTAAAAGGATACACCATCCATAAATCACAGTTGGCTACATTTACAACCACAGACATTATTCACTTGCTTCTCAAACAAAGCCTTTAAAAGAGACATTTATATCATTCTTAATATAACCATCACGTCCATCTTTTCACAGCCCACCCTTAAAATTAATCATCAGCGTAGCCACCAAAACATACATTAATCATCAGCGTAGCCACCAAAACACACATGTAGATAATTTCATTTACACAATCTCAATGCTACCCCAAATTCTCCTTGGAAATACTGTGCTGCAAAGCTCTGTATCACCTGTTGCAAACACTACCCTAAGAGGACACAGTGACCCCATCCCTCTCATATCTCATTCTTCTGTTACTTTCAACAAAAGATTATCTAGGAGCAGTGAAAGTTAATATGAAAAATAACATGAGCAGAAAAATCACATCAAATTGAAGCGTCTTATATAATAGCGAGTGTTCTGTGTTTCAGGCAGTGGGCTGGAGTAAGTCGAAACTCTGAACATTATCCTGGGGGTGGAAAGAGAAGGAGACATAGCTTATAAAGGCTGTGCTTTTTATCCTGAGAAATTCAATGCAAGAAGTTCAATCTATTTTATAGAGTCTGCATATTAAGCGCTTAAAATATCACATAATCTATCAGTTCAGAAGAGTCAGGGTATGCGACTTCAAAAAGCGCCAGATGGTAAACAAGAGTATATAGATTAAGATAAAATATTCTAATTCTGTCATCTTGTGTTCATCAAATGAGAATGCTAATTTTGCCCTTATTTCTATATTTACAGCCCAACCTGATAATTTCTGATCATGTTTTCTATTCCTAAAACGTGGTCAATTAACACCCTTCTTACTAAGAAGGCTTTGCCAAATACATAAGAAGAAAAAGGTATATCCTTAGTCCCTTAATTAGTGACTTAATATTTTAAACAGTCAGTGGAAGGCAGGGTTTTTTTCATTATATCCCTTCAGAAAACTTGTTGGATTTTCCCCCTTACTACAGCTAATGGCAGGCAGATTCCTGACACCACAAGCATATGATGTGAACTCTTTTTTTCAGCTCCCAAATTACCCTCCCCTGCTTTCAATCAGTGGATTAGACAAAAATGAAGCTGAACACTATCACGATGGTGGAAAAATAAGTGGAAAATAGCACAAACAGACTGCACTGTTTAGGCTGAAAATAAGGAAAAATGTGTGAATTCTTTCACAGCTATGTGAGATTTCCTGCATCTTTTTCATATATTCTGTAGTTTATGAGTGGGGGGTTTTGCTTATTAAGTATCCAATTAGCATTAATATATATTCACAGACCATTTCAGCTACTGGTGATTGAAACAGATATAAGGGGTCTCTCTCTTCATAGTTTATTATTGACATAGTCACAGAAGCCTAGGACAATTCAAGTTGGAGAGGGCCTCAAGAGTCCACCCTCCTGCTGAAATCAGGGTAAGCTAAGAGATCAGACCAGATTATTCAGGCCTTGATCCACTCAGGTCTTGAAAACCTCTAAGGACAGAGGCTGCAAAGCCTCAAAAAAAGATGGCTAATGATGAGCATTGCATGCTATTTTCTTTCCTGACTGCCTGACCCCCAAATTGACAGAGAAATGTGTAAACACCTCCAGTGGGAATATATAGGTATATATATAAGATCACACATGCAGCAAAATATGCTTTCATAAATGTACTCATAATGTTTTCTGCTCCCATAGTATATTTTTTACTTATATAAGTTTTTTACTACTGTACGAGGTAAATATATGGACAAAGGAAAATTTGATGTCTCTATGAATTAATTAATTGATATCTTGACAATTATCATAAATAAAGGTTCCTGAGTGACATTAGTATAGGTGTTAGCCCTGGGTCAGTGTGAGAGGAAAAAACTATTTCTGCTCAAAGGCTGAGAAAAAACGTTTTGCATTTCCACACCTCAGAAGCTGTTCTTATTTTAACAGCTAACTCAGTCTCCTCAGGTTTGTGACACAGCTCAAGCTACACACCAGTAAATATGAACACCTGCTGTCCAACCCATTTGATTCGTCTCAGATTTCACATAGGAAATCCAGCAATTTTAAGGTAAATTAGTGTAATATAAAATAGTAAAACTGATTTAGAGTAGCTCTCAAGGAAACATTCCAGTCAACTGAGAACGTCTTTAGGTTAAGTATGTTTGTACTCAAAAAGGTACAGCAGCTTGAAGATGATTTCTTAAGCAGCTTTGCTGACTGTAAAAAGTCCTTAGCACAGCTTTCATTATTCATTATTTCATTTGTTTCATGTACAGCTTCTCACACTGCATCTCTTACTGAATTATCTGAAATCTCCATAAAAAGACACGAGTAACCACACTTGGTGTTCCTTGCTCTACTCCTCTTTCCAGGAGCACAAACACAACCTGGCTAAAGAGAGGGAGAGGAAAAAGGAGTCTAAGTACATGGGGTGTTGCTTGTTTCTGCCAGAGAAGAAGCATTTTTGGGCTTTTGAGCAAAAGGTAAGGCAGGCTGTTATCATCCTTATCTCCTATGACAGTCTGTTGCACAGATATTGTGCCATTATAAATTTTAATAGTATTAATTTAGAATTGATATAATTCTGGAATTATATGATCCCCTCTGCTGCTTGAAAAGCAACATGCACAGATTTCTAAATCATGCAGACTATTTCTTTTAATCAAACGAAAGCTGCCTCAATATCTTTCATGGATATTGCTGTTTGGGGCTACAGAACAGAACTTTAAATTTACGCTTTTGTGGTAATTTATGGTTAATGTTCTTAGGGTCTTCATTTGTATCTCATTGCTGTTACTACGAGAAGATGTGATAGGTCATTAATGTGAATAATTATCAGTTATGTACTATTAAATCTTGCAGGGGATTTTACTTGGATTTTAAGAGTAGCCAGTAGTATTTTGCAAATATTCCATTGTCTCTCACAGCAAATTTATCGCCTCTATTTACTCTAAGGGGCCTAAGTAAAAAATATAATTTGTTCAAGTGACAGTCCTCCCAGACAGTGAGAAACAACAACATCTCTGAAAAACACTTGCAAAACAATTGTCAAAGAGATAAAAACAGGTGAACTTACAGTCTTTATGATGATGAAGCCCACCAAACTATATCATTTCAGCAGTAACAAATATGAAGGTTTCCCCAAAAGAAAAACAAAAGCTACCTGGTTCCATAAAATTGTACTCTTTTTAAGTCTCTGAGGAGTAAAGGCAGAAAATTTCAAGCACATATTCACATTCCTATTAACATGTGACTTTCAAAAATGCAGACTGGGAGAGAGTTTCTGCAAACTCTGCTTCCACTCGGCAGTACTCACACAGAAAGTTCCACAGATTTCATGACATTTCGAACTCAGCACAATATAACACATGCTTGAAGAGTTTCCCCTTCTACAATTCCATGATATTTCCAGCTCACTTCCCCAGAAGAGATCTCATTGTCTATTCTAAGAATTTAGGGAAAATTCTTACTTAAAGACCAACTGCTTAAAAATATTTCTTCCGCCTCAAAAAATAAGCAATAATAATTCTGAACAAAAGAATTTTTTAAGGGCAATAGTTTCCAAAAGTTTACATGTGACATTATAATTTTCAAAATAAAGTAGGGTAATATTAAAAGAAATCATCTTTGAAAAGTAAAACCAAAAGTTCCTCTGTGAGCCAAAAAAATTTGGTGGCAACAGATTTCCAACTCATATAAACTCATTTAAAATCAATATGAAATTAATTCTCTCTTTTAGGAGCACAAAAATGACTTCTCAGCTCTATAACTAGCTGAGCATGAGCTAAAACTAGGCTCGTTGGCTATGGAGGTTTGAGCACCTGACTAAAATAGTGAACCCCTGCTGGCAAACATAAAGGAAGAATTTCATTAGTTAAAGGAAGCTTCTGGTGTGGGAACTCTTTCTCCAGCTATCCATGTTTCCCTTGAATGCCCAAGGCATTTAGCAAATTTCTAAATACACGCTTTCCGTGACAACCGTCTGACAAATTAAAGAGCACAGTTTGAACTTGGGTCCCTCAATACTGTCATCTGTCAACTCCAAATAGAATGTCATTGTCTCCTGTTAGATTACTCTCCTGTTAATTGGACTAACCACTGGCTCAAAAGCAAGGACCAGCAGATGTGAAAATAGGAACTGTGTTTGTGTATTGCATGCGTATCATTTGATAATTTTTAAGGAGGGATGACAGGCCCTACCAAACCTTCCAAAAAAGCCAACTTCCTTCCACCAGCGTAACTCCAGCTGTGCTTCCAGCAACAGCAAGCAGAACTGCTGAATAACAGGTGCAGAATAACCTGAGAGCTGACCAGAAACGCGGAGAGTCACACACATGGCACAGGGTGCCTGGACTGTGCTTCCCAGGAAAAAGTTGTAAAGGCAACCCTGTGACCAACAAAGACAGATTTCTTCAGCACAGAGCTCATTAGACTCATACAACTGGGAAATTGTCACTTGTTTGCTTCTATCCTGTCAAGAGAAGCAGGATTTTGTGCCTTTTTCTGGGAATTAGCTAAGATTGTAGCTCAATCTCCTAATTTCTGTAAACCAACAGACTGTGTTTCATCAAACTTCAGCTACTTGAACTGAAAGAAAAACATTATGGTCTCCACAGATGATGAGAGAAAGACAAAAGAGTTACTCACATGTTCATCCATCACATTCATTAGTCCATTACACACATTGATCCTCCAGTTACTAAAGCAAATACCATATGGTGCTGAACATCTCAATGAAAAGCTCAGCGAGGAATAATCCAGTTAATGACTGCTAACAGGAATAGTCAGGCAGAAGGGAGAGCTAATATTCACTCACATCTGGGGCCAGGGAATGACTGCACTGCATTGCAGATGATATGCAAGTCTCTGAGGAAAAGGAAATCAAACTGGTATTTCAGTATTAAGCTGGTTACACAAATTAGACTTGTGAATAAGCAAAATAATGAAAATAAAAAGATAGTGATTCAGCTCCTCATCTGGAGAAAATTGCTAATTTCTGGCCTAAGCATGCAGCCCTAGCATTCATTGTTTAATTGTCTGACCTGAGGAATAGGTAATCATAACTGAGACCAGGAACAACAATGCTCCAATGATTCCGATGCATAAAGCTGCGGGGAAATATCAGGGGCCAAATTAACTGCCAGCAATTTAAAAGTGATGGCCACCAGCTCTACAGCAGCAGAATACAACCACAACGTTCTCTGGGGCTCCAGATATTGGAGGACTAAGCTCCAGCCTGTACTCATAATTAAACTGCTGCCACCTGTCCTATAGGCTTACTTCTGCCTGTAAAAGCCCGCAGGGATCTTTCATGCTTGCAGTCAAAGCAAGGGTTTTTTACTAGGGATGTGTGAATAATTATTCCTATAGCTAATTGGCCAAATTGCAATGTTAAAAAGAAATTCAAGGTACTCTGGAATTTTTTTTTCTTATATTTGCTGATAAAATTAAAAAGGAAGGAATTATTTGTTTTGAAGTATAGCATTCTCATTTAACCTAAACATAAAGTTATATTTAGATGATTCTCATAATTTTCATTATCTTTTTTGTCTCCTGAATATTGTCAGCCTCAGCTGTCCCTCTCCTTTTTCTTTTAGTTTATGTTCTCCACACTGAAGGGTTTAACTTCTAAACTTACAAACTCAGATATTCTTCTCCTAAATATTTTCTTCTCTAAAGACTTCTTCACAAGAATGACATATTTCCTCCTGGAACACTTACAAAAAGAAAGCAGCAGAAAGTAACTCTCTTATTGTCAGAGAAACTACCCTGCACACTCATCATGTAAGCTTATGGAGAATTTAGTTCATAATTATTAAAACCCTGCATTTGTCACAGCTATAGAAGCAAAAAGGCTTCCAAAAGAGTATCCCTCTGTGATGTTGTATCTACAAACATACATATTAAACTAAGAATGAAACCACACCATAATCACTGCAGAAACTGCAAGGCTGTCAAATGTGTAAAGCAATTCTTCAGAGGTACAATGCTGGAGCTTGTCATGGCAACCCTTCTCACTCCTTCCCACTGACTTTTGGCAAGCAGTTTTAATTTTTTTAAGCATATTTACTCCTTCCCTCCTAGCCTTTTTTACCCTTTCACACAACATGAATGATATCACCCAAAAGTGAAGAGCATGCAGAACCATCAGCGCGCAGCCACTTGAGACAGAAGGCTGCAGACACATCCAGCCTACAAATGCCACAGCGTTGAAGTTTTCACAAGCACAGCAGTCCAGCTAGCAATAAAAGCTCTTTTTGTCCCTGTAGGAGACACTGTGTGTTGTTGAGCTATTAATGTTTACTGAAAGGCTTTAGGCAAGGCCCAGTTTAAAAGGCCTGAGGGCTCTGAGAGTTTATAATCTCTGTTACTCCTGCAGACAAATTTTACGCCAGTAGTCTCCTCTCATACTTGCTTTCTAAAGACCCAGCTTGCTGCCTGTGCCCCTTTCTACAGCCAAAGCATGCAGGTGTTCTGACTAGTGACAGGAGGATTCCTACGATTAGGCTCCCGGAGTACCTTTGGTAAACGGATTTAGAAAAAAGGCATTCTCCATCTGCACTGCAGTCACAATTTGTTCTGCTCATGGTATTTGCTGTTCTCTCCATGCTATGCCACATACGCCATGAATATTCCAGAGTGCCTGACTGCTCACCAGCTGAAGCTTGGAGTCTGAAGCCCCTTAAATTCAGTGGCACCGTCAGGAATGTCTCTGTGACAAACCATGAAGAATTAAATAATGGTGCAATCTGCTGACAGGATTCCGAGGCAGCTAATAGGATTTCTGTCTGCGACACTGAAATACCTGTGGGTTTGCTGCACAAGAGAAATTGTCTGAAACTTTTGACAAAGCCGTTAAAGGGAGCACCAATGTGCCATTTCTCTGTGCTCAAGCACAGGATGAAATTGAAGAGCGGAGTTTACACAAGATCAGAACCTGCCTCTGGCTACTTTGGGATTCCCATGAAACACTTCCCTGCTCTCGGAACAAATGGTTATTCTACCACAGCTATTCATTCCCTGTGGGAGGTGAGATTTGTTGCCAGGGATGGCACTGCTCCTTAGCTCATGTGGCAGAGGTACATGCCCCAAGATCTGCAATTCTCTGACTCAAGTACTCCCAAACACTTAAGGACACAGGACATCAATCCCTGACTGCTGCAGAATCAAAAATGGGAAAAGTTCACCACGTCCATGGTCAGAATTTCCTCAGAGTAAATATCCTATCAACAGGCTTCATCTCTAGCACGTATTACCATACTGTGCACATTTCCTGAGAGTAACACAGCTGCTGCTTCTGAATACTCAGAGCTCAGACGTTTCGTTTTGTTGCTCTGTTGGTTCTTGCACAGGAAACAGAAGCAAATTCTGAGATGAGCATTTCAGACTGTACAGATCAAAGAAACACAAGGGTGAAAATACTTTCCCAGAGCACTGGTACGAGGTGCTACATGAAGCATACCTTGATAAGTCCATGGCTGCCATTCCAAACATTTCTAAAGCGCATCCTCATGGAGGAATTGTTACAGAAACCTAAAGCCAATAAAAGGCCTAAATAATTGCAGTGGAGTCTATGCCTGAAACATTAATTTTACTCTTTTGTATGCTTTTACTGACTAAAAGACTGTGTGTCAGGCACAATAGTTTTATATCTCAAGGAGCTGGGAAACACAATCTGCAGTTCCTTAGTAAACACACAGCAATTGCAGCCAGCAGATTGGATGGAGATTAAATTAAATAGCAGTGACCAGAACTGAAGGAAACAAAAGCCAAGTCGTTACCAACGCCCGAAAAACACAGTGAAGACTTTACAGGTTTGTTAATGCAGGTTAATCAGGGTATTTGTCAAAGCACACAAAGTACATTGCCAAAGCTGGCTGCTCTTCGCAGCATCACTCTTTTCTCTGGAGGTAAGCATGGAGCTGGGGAGGAAACAACCAGAGGGATCAGTAAATATTTCACATGAGCAACTCACGTATATTTGCAGGAAGAAATCTCACTCTGCTGTTGGGAATTTGGTTCCTAGTAGTTACTGAGAAAAAATCGGGACCTAAGACATTTCTATTATTGTAAATTATAGCTTTGTTATTAACCACACAAAAATGGTAAGACTGGAAGAAGTTTGAGTGCTGTACACACAAGGAAAACATAAAGACCAGGTAGGTGTGTTTATTTCTATATCTATAGATGAGAAAGAGCAAAATGTGGAAGGAAGGGGGTAGTACATTTATGCATAAGCCGTGCTCTTTCAAGGGCCAATGCAGGACCTTAAAGCCATATAAAACGGATTAAAATCCTAGACTTTATGGGCTTCAACACTAAACACACTGTCTAAATAGTGAATGAGATTCTGTCAATATTCTGCTCACTTCATTCAAAAGGCAGTGGCTGGACTTGATCAACACTAAAATATGTCACCGACAGAATGGGCTACATAATCGAACGGGAGCTGATAACTGCACGGCTATCAATCAGCTGCTGAAAGCAGCGCTCAAAACATTGGCTGTGGCTGCCTTGTGGCAGACAGAAAGCACAGCTCCCAGCAGAAGATGAGACGAATGCTCTAGACTAGGCACCTTGCGAGAGTCCACAAATGGAGAACTGCTGCTCGTACGGAAATGAGTTAGCTCAGTTGGGATTTTTCTCCCCTTCGTGTCTTTCCATCGACAGTAAATCTAGAGGTGCTACTGCACTGGATAGTTAAAAAGCTGTCATGCTGTATTGTTTCCCATTTCCATGGACTATTTAACGCGGCGCATCATGTTCAACACGAACATGGGGGAAAAGCTCTTCTGCAGACTCAACACACTTGGAAAATTTGACATCTATAGACAGATTTCTGGCTCTATTTACAGCCTTGTCTGTGGTCACACCCAGCCACAAGGAAACTCAGAATGGTGCCAGCACAATACAAAATTCGCAAGGTCTAAGTCTGTTTTAGTACAGACTTAATAATCAAATTTGCTGTAAAGATTATTCCTCCATTGTTTAGCTTTTCAACATCCAAAATAATTTCACACAATCGTGAAAGATATAAAAGTAAATTTTTTAAAGTAATAAAAATAGAAAAAATGCACAGATATAATGTCTTTTAGAAAGAAAGCAATGTATAACTGCTCACAAGCACTCTTGGGTAATGAAATGATGTGTCTAACGGGTCACTGATATCAGAGAGTAAACACGGCACTTTATTGAAAGATGATACAAAGGAGCAGCACTCGTATGATATGGCAAAATTAATAAGTACATGATAAAAATCTGCAAAAATACACACTTTCAGACTTTTGTAGTCAATAAAATTGCTTTTGATTCATCACCTGCTGTAAGATAACTGAACTGATTTCAGTAAGTCTTTATTGGAATCTACTTGTGCTTTCTCAGGCTATTTATAGGAAAGACATGAGTTTCTTCAATTATACTTTGTCATCTGAATAAGAAGAGTGAATTTGAACCCTATTTTTTCTGTATAGCTTGAGAAACATGCAACAATGTAAGTTCTTTTCCTGATTATACCAATCATTCAGCCTTTAAGAAAAAAAAATCTAATCTTTTATGATACAAAGAGAGCGATTTAAGGAAAATATTATATTTGTTTATGCAAATGAGGCCTGGTTTTATCTGAGGAGGAAAGACATAATGAAAAACTTCACAACCACTTCACGATTTCGTGGTAAAAAAGCACCACTGAATCAAAAAACATATCAAAGGTTACAAGAAAATGCACGACATAAGTTAACTTGCATTTGCAGGTTATCTGCCTTTGAGAAATAAGAAATCTCCACCTATTTTGCTTCAAACAAATTGCAAATTGTTTTTTTAAGAAATCACAGAATATTCTGAGCTGGAAAGGACCCACAGGGATCATGAGTCCAACTCTTGAAATGGCCCACAGGGGCTCTGAACCCACAACCTTGGCAGGGTTAGCACCATGCTCTAATCAGCTCTAATCTCAGTGGCATAAAATAGCAATATCTGGGAGCATCTCAGTGTCTCTCCTAAAAGAAAAATGGGCAAAAATCTGCCTTTATATCAGTGTTACCTGTGTATCTGCCTGGCATTATTGCCATTATCAGTTCAACGCCGCAACAATAGCCCTGCGTCAATAATTCAGCGCCGCGTTACAGACAATTTCCTGCTACAAACGAGCCCTGATTATAACCATTCACATTTAGATTCCCATCTGCTCCTTGAGATTTCTGCTCTGTTCCTGACGTTTTCCTGCAGGTACAGGGCTGCATTGTGGCGAGAGATCTATAATCATCTCCCTTCACAGCAGGCAGTGGGAGCGCCTCACGCTTCTGCACGTCCCAATAATCACTCAGGCACATACATTAATAGTGAATGTATGTGCCCACTTGCCATCTTGTTGTAAAAAGTTAAAACAATGCACAGTAGGTTGGGTGACATCGCATCTTCAGGAAAAATAAAACAACAACAACAAAAAAACGGTCTAAAGGGGAGGAAAAGAGGGTTTTTTGAGAGCATAAAGCTGTCACGACAGGTGACTCATGTTGGGCTGCATTAGTCATATCATGGCATGTTATATAACCAGAGGCAACTGACACAACATAAACTGACACATCACAACATAGCTTGTCAGCAGCGAGATGTATAAAGCGAGGCTTTTTAAAGAAAATACAGGGAAGAAAGCATTGTGGGGTTTCTAAACACCACTCAGGAGGACAAGAAAAAAAAATGGTGTGAAACATTCTGTTGTGAGTTATATTTTTGCAAGAACACATTCTGCTACCCTTAGGATTTTGGAGGATTTGAATTGAGTAGATTTATTGATCTCAACGGACTGAAGTCAGCTGAAATCCCAAACAGCTTAATGCTTTTCTACAGCAGCACATTTGGAGCTGTCCAAGGCTTGCTGCTGGTGGGAATCACAGAATGGTTTGGGTTTCGAGGACCTTAGAGGTCCTTTCGTTCCAACAGCCATGCCAGGGGCAGGGACACTTTCCACTGTCCCAGGCTGCTCAGATCCCCATCCAGCCTGGCCTTGAGCACTGCCAGGGATGGAGTGTCCACAGCCTCTCTGAGCAACCTGTGCCAGGGCCTCACCACACTCACAGCCAAGGATTTCTTGCGTATATCTAACCTAAATTTCCCCTCTCTCAGACTGAACCCATTACTCCTTGTCCTATTACTACAGTTCCTGACAAAGAGTCCTTCAGCTTCCCTGCAGGTCCCTTCAGACACTGAAATGTTCCTGAAGGGTCTCCATGCAACCTTTCTTTCTCCAGGCTGAGCGGCCCCAATTCTCCCAGCCTGCCCTCAGAGGGGAAATCCTCTTTGTCCCCTCAACAACTTCATGATCCTCCTCTGGACTTGCTCCATGTCTTTTTTATGCTGGGGGTTCCAGAAATGTGATGGTATTCCAGGTGGGGTACCACAGGAGGGTAGCAGAGGGGAGAATCACCTCCCACAGCCTGGCCACGCTGCTTTTGAATAACCCTGCCAGCTCAGGAGCTGCTGCTTCCCCTCTCTGTGAGCCCTGCATCAACATTTCCATATGGGGCTGCAATTCAGGAGGCACAGACCCCAAAAGGATGTGGCTGTGAGTCTGTGTATCCACACAACAATCTCTGATGGACTCTTGAAGGCGATGGCCACATTTCAGCTCTGTCAGGAAACGGCAGAGTCTCTTCTCAGAGCCTCTCTTACAGTTCACTGGGCTAATCTGGGTGCTTAATAAAAAATGTACTGTGACAGCTCCCAAATTCCTGCTCTTAGGATGATGGACTTGAATTAGTTTATCATTACTACTATTTCTGGCATCATCTCTGAGTTTCACGGACACATAATTAGAAGGCGGACTGGTGGAGGCCAGATTGCATCATATGTTCACGCTCATGAACATACAAGGGAGGTTTTTTTGTTGTTTTTCATTAAAAATCTGTCTCCTCACATAGCCTCTTCAGTGGATTATAGTTAAATGCTGGAACACAATTAAGTAGGAAATAGCGTTGAAATGCAGTTATTCAAATTGCAAACCAGAGCACACAGAGCCCTTAGAGATTAAACACAAATCCAGTTCCATTCTCCAAACCTGTAAAACCTCAAGCCTACGTATTAACACATCAAGTCACAATGTACATCTGACATAAAAAAGGAAAGTGTCAAGCTTAAGAAAGTTATTTAGTTTGCATGACCCAGCTCCTCCCTCCTTGCTTGGAACTTTGTAAATTCAGTAGCACTTTTAAAATGCAAATAACGAATGCTTAATGTGAAAAGACACTCTTATGTGTCTTTAAGATATAACATGAAGTCTCTCCTATTTTTCCACTTAGACTATATTTAACGTTAATTTTTAGAATTAAAAATTGTTGCAAGAAAATAACTGTAGAACTTTATTAACTAATCACATTCATTTTCTTGTTTTCACAGAATTACAGAATATTCTGAGTTGGACGGGACCCACAAGGACCATCAAGGACCATCTTAAGCAAATGTTCTTTAATAAAACCTTTTTCCAAATTAAGAAAACAACACACTGTATCTTGAAAACTCTCCAACACCCCGCACACTGTGAGTGCTGTTCACATTTTTCGAGCTGAAGCGAACTGCCTGGTTAGAAACATCCTTTCTGTAAAGCATTCCATTGGAGCCCCCTCATTTTAAAGCCCGTGCTGTTCAGAGGGATGCAATCCACCCATTTGTGTGTGCTCCTCATCCCTCCACACATGGACACTGTAAATGTGTGCCTTTGATCACCAGTGCAACCCCTGAGTGTGTACTGCTCACCTCCTCTCCAACCATGCTCTCAAAGATGAACACTAACTTGCACAAAAATAACCCGAAACAAAACTGTGTCACCCTCACATAAAGCTTCATCATTATTTACAAGAGGAGCCCTCCAGAGAAAGAGCCTTCCTTTTATTTGCATTTTTTCAGTTGGTTTTTTAAAATTTATTTTTGGTATTTGAAATGGTAATAGAGAAAAGGAAAAAAAGCTGTGGCAATGCGATCAGCTTGTCCTGAGGGCAATGTCTTTTTACTCATCAGGCTAAATTTAGAACTGTCACTTGCTAAAAACACTGTCACCTAAAATGAATTTACAGTAGAGGCTTTGCATTATACACACGGCCTGAAGCAATTATACTGTAACAGCACAGCAACCGAAATGAAAGTGTGATTGTACAGTCTAATATTAGCTAATTCCTACCAGTTTCATACAAATTTTAGCGTTTAGCATTCATATGTTCTTTTGCTAAGGAGCTCCTCCTCCATTTAGTTCTTAAATAATGTGCTTGTCCTGGCACAAAGGAGTATCTGTACTAAAACACCACACTCTTTTAGTCAGAAGGATACTAATTTCAAGACATCAACAAATCAAGGCTTTCTACAATAAAAATAGTGCTCAGACATAGGAACACAGAGGTTATTCTTCAAGTTGTTGTTTGGGGATTTTTTCCTACAGCAGAAAGTTCAAATCGAAGAAGAAAAAAAATATATTTCTCACCTTCGTACATCACACTCACATGAACACATATAGCAGATTTTACTTGCAAGCACAGGGTTCCCTCCCCTGTCCTAGAACCATCTCCTTTCCTGCTTGAATCCTGTGGATACCTTTCTGCACATCCAAAATTCCCTCAGATGCTAAGGAATGAAACCACATTAGCCACGTGTAGCTCTCTATTATTAAGCATTTAATTAGCTGTATCTTCTAGTCATAAAAGAAAACAAAAATTGAAATAATTCTTGTATCCACAGTGTTGTCCCCATGTCTCAATATCCTGAGTGCTTTGACTTCACGATGCACATTTTGATTGCTGAAGGCCTTTGAGAGGCCATAAAAGAGAAATAGAAAGGTCTGTAATGTATTTTAGTTGGGAACAAAAAATACTTTACATGGATTACATTGCTAGAAAAATAAGCTCACAGGAACAGGGAAATTACCTCCCCACATCACAGTTTAAATTCTTTCTCCAGGTAGCCATCTTACCAGGATGGAGGGTCTATGGATTTTTTTGGGGAGGAAAGAGGCTAGACATGTACTGTTGCTCCCATGGATGAGGACAGAATAATTCAATGTAACCACATTTATTGTTTATTGTTTGACAATGGATGTGTTGTTAGGCCTGAGAATCCAACCCTTGTTGAAAAGAAAACTTATGAACTACTGAGCTCATTGATAATTTGAAAGCATTGCATTTGCCCTGATCTTTGTGCCGAAAGTCCTTACATTCTGGAGGCACTGTCTAGGCAATATTTCACTTCCAAACTGAAATAATTCACTTGAGGTACTGCTCTTGAAGAAAAAAATTATGTCGTTTGTACCAAGTTCTGCATGCTTTTGAAACCACACGGAACAAACTCAAGAGCTTCACTAGGCCTTAATCCTATTCCTGATAAAATATTAGTGGCCACTATATGAAATCCTAGCATTTCACCAGGCTCTAAAACCTCTTTCCTACAGTGACTGCATAAATTTACTTTAACACATATAGTACTGCCTAGGCAAGAACTAGGGCAGACATCTGAAACAGCAAAGTCTGGAGCATATTGAACCAGAAATTGAAGGATCCCCACACTTTAAGCCCTTTGCAATTGTGACTCGGACCATGGCAGAATTATCCTGGGGTTAAGAACTAGTAATTTATGCAAAAGACAGCAAATGCCTAATGGCAAAATTTCAATGTCCTACAGAAATATCCAAATGAACAAACTTGACCAAGCTGGAAGGTGGGCAGCTGGAGAAGACTCCCTTCAGTTTTATGACCCTAGGAACAAAGCACTGCCACTTCCAGTGCCCAGCTGGGCTCTTTGAGATCTGGCTTAGATAAGTCAGCATTGACTTCATTAAATAAATTGAATTACATAAATTAAACCATAACAATGTCCCAAAATAGCACTCCTGTGTCAGCCACACCAAGTATATTCCAGATTGTCTCCGTGGGCTACGATACTTCAGACCTCAGAAAAATGGCCTTTCAGCACGAGTACATCACAGAGAAAGGCGCAGGCAAAGGCTCTTGTCAGCACCTTTTATGTAACCCAAACTGCACCACTTAGCTCTTGTTTACTATGAAAGTGTTTAATGAAAGAGCACGGCTCACAGTAACAGATGAAACAGGCAGGATCAGTAAGAGACGAATTATTGTTTTATAATAAATCCTTTGTCTCCAGGACTTAGCACATCTACACAGTCACTCATCCCCTTCATCTTTCAAACAATAGCACACAAGGGGTCAGCTCTCCTCTGGCTTGAGAATTTTCCATAACATACATCAGCCATGCCTTGAGCCACGCCGCAAAAACCTGAAAAACAGATTTCTTAGGGATTTCTCTGGCCTGTTGCAATGAGGACCCTTCCCCTCTGTTTTAATGAAACCCCCTCACACCACTCAGGGAGCTGGAAGATTAGAACAACTATCCCGTGACTTCCACAGGGAACTTACAAAGCCTTCGACTTCTTCCAGAAAATATTTTTTTCTTAGAGAAAACTAAATTAAAAAACATGAAGCTCTCCAAACTGTCAGGGCTTTTCTTTTTCTAGGCTTGTACATCTGGGTCATATCGTCATGTAACATCCTTGGCTGTGATCACAGCTATTGATTCCAGCGCTGAAAGCGACGGAATAAATGCTATATGGTAACAGCAGGGCATGGAACAGCAAGAAGGGTAGACCAGGCCAGTCTTTAATTGGGAAGCACGTGCTTGCTGAGAGCAACAGCAGGAACACTGCCCTAAAAAATCGAGCACTTTTGTCATGAGAAAGAAGCTTACATCTAAAAAAGTGATCTCCTGACTGAAAAGGAAATATTAATAAATATGGATACAATTATTAATAAATGCCAATTATATATTATAATAAAAATATTTCTCTCTTGCGTGCACAACCAAGAAATTTAGTCTAGATTAATTTCTAAAACTGATTATTCAAACAGTATTAAATCCCTGGGCATCAGATACTGCTGGTCTGTGTTTGATTTTTTAATTTTGTTTTCAGAAAGAAAAAAATTCTTAATTGTTCCATCACAAAAGAGATGTTTGACCGATGTTATCAATGGTAGAAATGTACCTGTTTGCAGTTCTCATATGTTTTGTGCTGGTCTTTCTGTAGATGCTATGGTGCTTCCCAAATTGATGTTTGCCTTCTATACATCTTCTATCAAATCTGAGATTTGATGAATTGATTGCTCTGAAAATGAGGACCAAGGATCGAAAATAGTGTTTTAGGCTAAATAAGATCAAATCATTTGGGACAACGGCATTACAGGCCCAATTTTGTACTTGACAGCTGGTGTGCAAATTCCTTGTATTGGATGATAGCAACGGGGCTGAAAATAACTAATTTATAGATTACAGTCACCTATGATTTTGAGAAAATCAAAGCCTACCAGTAGTCAGAAAAGATTTGGGGTTACCATTTATATCACCACGTTCACTTCAGCTGCGATGTACCACGCAGGTGTCACCAACAGTCAAAGAAAGTAACTTTGCTATTTACAATCTTTTAGTTACACAAAATATATTGAAATAGAACTTGCTACTTGTAATATAACGTTGATTTAACATATATATTTGTATATATAAGTAGGTATGTATATTATATACATAGATATGTAATATACATATATAAATGTAATATAATGTTTTCAGACCTTTATTATCTAAAATATAATTTCTGTCAAAATTTTAGTATCAAGGGTTGTACAGCATGGACTAGAGCCAGAACTATTGTGGTTTAGGGCACATTTTTGATATACAATAAAATACACACAAGTAAACATTACAGTGATACTTTAAACTGTAAGATAAATAAATGTAACTAATTAAATTCCTGTAATTAAACTAGCCATCCATACAGAAAAGTGGTAGAAAATGAAAGACAAGCAGCAGCTCAGGCACCTGTTAAAACTGGTTCGTTCGGGACAGTGCTCTCGTGTTTCTATTAATTATGCTGCATAAACACAAGCAGCGCTGATTAGAGACAATCTGCTGAACACACTGTAACAATGGCACAAAGGCATCTAAATGCTTTATTTTATCTTTATTACCTCGGGGTAATGAATTGTAATGTAAAGAGCTGATGAGTAATTAAACTCATCAACTGTGGATTCAGAGATATTTTTAGTGTCATATGATGGAAAATCCTCTCAAGAGTAGCGAGGGTACAGTTTCAGAGCATATATTATATTCCTTAACAGGTCCCATGAGGAAGCATTTCATACAGTTTCTAGATGCTGAAATCAGGAAAGAGCACTGTATCGATCTTCATTTTTTATTTCTTCCCTGCGCAGGATCAAGAATGCTACATGCAACTTCTTGGGGAGCTAAAGACATTTTCTGCTTGCTGAGGGCCAGCTGGGATGCAGGAGCTCTTTGGCCCACAAATACCACAACCATGTCATCAGGTGATGTTATTAAAATAGCCAAGGTCCATCCTAAACTCTCCTTGTTGCTTCAAAGTATTCCTTCTAATTTCCACCTTCAGTTCATCCAAGACTAATTCATGCGTCTTTGTTTATATATCAGCTTTTAGTGAAAGAGCAAATATCATTCTTTGTTCTGAACTTATCAAAGCCATCAGACAGTGCAATCACAGACCCTTTGGGCTTCCAATCTGCTGAAATGGAAAGCTCAAACTCTTCTAGGTTTCACTTAGATGAAATGTTCTGTTGACCCCAGATGGACTTTTCAATACACACTGCACTCCCACCTATCCAGCAGCATTCCAAGTAAAATCTTTCTAGGGCTTTTTAAAACTACCATTAAGTTTCATTCATCTCAGATGGAAATACCTGTTACTAGGCATTCTGGAACTTTTTATAATTTTTTTTTAAGCTAAAGATGGTTAAAGAGGGTAGCTCAACAAGCAATTAATAAACTTCCGTCCTTTTCCTACTGAGGAGCTTTCAAAGAAAAATCCTTGTGATCCAAAAGCTTGCCTGTGCACCATCTGTTGTATTTTGTCCAAGTTCTACCAAGAGAATTTCTTAGAGTATCCAGCCCTGATATTCCAGTCTTCTGTTGTACTGATGTCCCACATTGGGGCATTACAGACACAGCCTGGTTAAGGGCCCTGAAATGAGTATTTATTACAAACTACAAACACAGGATGTGGAAATAAGAAATTATAAGAAGATGACGGGAAATTGTGCAAGGCAGACTGATACCAGGGGCTGCAAAATGAGCTACAGCTACTGCAGAGAGTGATTTATCATAATGGCAAACAAAAATCTACGATAACCTGCCTCTTTTGGCACCCTCACAGCAAGCAACAGTAATAATTAAAAAATACCACATAAACCACTTCCTACTTCCTCAAGCAGGGGTGTCAATGAATGTTTGGTTCCATATCCTGACCCTCCTACTGAATGGGCATCAAGCCCAGTCGGAGCTGCACAAGTGAGCCAGGCTCGTCCCTGCTGAGCAGCGCTGGCAGAGAAAAACTGCAAAACAGCAGAGAGCTGCCATGAGCCCTGCCCTCACCTCGTGCACACACCTGAGAGGCACTGCCGGGGATGTGGAGCAGGCTGAGCTCCTGTGAGTGACAAGCACAGAGCTCAGAGAGGGAGATGGGAGGGAAAAATCATCAGTCATATGGGAGCTGGCAGTTCTTTTCACTGCTCCTTGAACCTGATCATTGTGTACCTCAGCTCCTTTATCTGGCCTGATGCTGCCTTCATATTGCTTTGGGGACTTTTCCTTCTCTCCCTTTTATTCAGCCAAATGTCTGCCAGAAGAACTATCAGTGAGAGCTGACGCTCTTTGCTATCTGTACCTGAAATGAGTGATTAATTGTTTCAGACATTACCTACCCCAGGCTTGGAGATCCACCTAAAGCTCCAAACAGCCTACTAAGCATTCACTTCTTTCAGATTACGTCTGTGCTCCAGATTGCATCTCAGAGCAAAAATATGATTGCTTGGTGATTCAGCAATTCCATTCCAAACCTTGCAGTTTGCAAGGATCTCCACTGGACTATTCAGCTTTGGTCTGTTTCTCACGGGTCTGTGAGCATCCAGGGAAAAACAACTTCTGGCTCAGTGGGGCACTCTCGAGGAGCATCTGATGGTTAGGGGGCAAGGCTAACAAAAAGGACATCTTCCCCACACAAAGAGCTCAGTGTTAGTGCTAAACAACATTCATGCACATCCATCTTCTAATGGAAAATGTACCTTACTGTATTTTTGTTACACCTTTGTCACTACTTCTGCATTAACCTCGCACAGATGTTCTAGCTATTGTCCTGTTCCTAACACCGTTCCATTCATCTTGTTTCTTTTTTGGTTTGCGGGTGGTTTGGGGTTTCTTGTGGGTTTATGTTGGGATGTTTTCTTTTGATTTTTTGGGGTGTGAGGGGGTGTCTTATTCCAGCTCATTTTGGAGCTGAATAATGAAATAAAGCATAGGCCATTCCACAGAAAATTATTAGAAAGGTTCTACTGCTGGTTGATCCTAGCCCATACATTCAGTCTGTGTTTTGAAACCACCTTACCTGGGAACAGGACCAATATTTCACAGTGTAACAGCAGAGTTCTTTACCGTGCGAGAATAACACTATTTAAAATCAATGCATGATTATTCATTCCTGAGACATTTTTTGTGATATTCTATTTAGAGAACTCTCACCAGTGAGATGGTATTTCCACCTCCAATAGCCTCACCATGAGAGAAGAATAGAACTGACTTTCTGAACAGTGTGTCTTCCTTGATCAAAGCACTTTTTCCAGTCAGAAAACACATATTTTTCAGTTCTTCAAGCAGACAGGACTTCACATCGCATCTTTGCATGAGACTGAAATAATAACATGCTTTGTTACACTGCAGTATTGAGAGATTATTAGGACTTAAAACCAAAATTGTATTTTAGTGCACTTATCAAGAACTATATCGTGATTCTTCCTCTGCTACATATAAGAAAAATGTGCTAAAAATGCACATGGGTCACTGCATACAGTAGGTGAAGCATGAGAATGGGAGCTGTGTTTCTCTGCATTCTAGTCCTAGCTTTGACAATCATCATCTTGCTTCAGGCAAATCACTTGGAACTCTTTGGTTGCAGCTTCTCTATCTACAAAATAATAAAAAATATTTTACTGTCTAAAGCTTTCACCATAAATTAAAGGCTAAGGGAACTATTATGTCTGAATTAAAAGGAGCTGAAAATGATTTTTAACTAAAGATTCTGAGCCAAACGGAGTCCAGTGGTAGCCAAATGTAATCCAGATGAAAAACACCAGGATTTCATTAAAAGCCTCACAAAGCCTTTTTTTTGACTGCATAAATTGACAGAGCAACACCAGGCCCAAAGTGCTCATCTAATTAAGCAGGTTTACAGGGAAATAAGATTATAAATTGATGAGCTGGGTAATAGACTTACAGCTGAAAATAACATACGTGTGTGTGTGTGTGAGATAAGAGTTCAACATTTCTGACATTTCACCACAACAGCTGTGCCTTCCCATTCTGCCACCGAGCTTTTCCCTTCCCTGCAATTCCCCCCAGTTTCTCACATATTCCCAGACTCCTAATGCCCCCTTGAAAAAGGCACTGCTATGCATTCGTGACTCATGGAACAGCAGAAAAATATTGAGTGGCCAGCTGCTCACACAGGACACTCACTGCTCCCGTGGCGGAGAAGGGACCGAAGAGCACACAAGCATGAAAGTACTTGCAGTTAAATATCCACAATGCCACCGATTTTTGCTCCATTTTATTTTAGAGAGCTTCCTTCATTCCAGCTAGCATAAGATCTATTTACCTACTTTGGTTTTTAAAAGGTCACCTTTTCCCTGGGATAGAAATCTGAAGATCCGTTTTATTTTGAGAGCTTTAAGATGGAAGAGCGACACTGTGCTTCTGCTTGAGTTTTTACCAATATCTATTTTTTACTTTAAAATACCTGGACAAAAAAAACCCCCTAGGAATTCATGTATAAATTGTATTTTTTATATAATAAAATTACATTTACAGTAAAGGGTAATAAAATCAAGAGGAAGAACAACACTGACTAGATTTCCCTAAAGAATTATAATACCTGAAATTCAGGCTTTATCTTTTCTGACACAGCTTAAGTTGAAAAAAAAATATCTGCGCAAGCTATTACATAAATCTAAGAGATAACTGCATGGTAAAAATCTTTAACTGCAACCCACAACTATCTAAACCGCTATGAAAAACATATGTTTGACATAAAAATAACTGGCATTATGTTACCATGCAATGAAATCTCAGTATAAGTCATAGTTAATTATACATTCAGGGGGAAAAAGTGAATAATTTAACCCACATCTCAGAAAAACTCAAAAGAACGAAGCAAAAAACATCCATCAATCCATTGTATCCCTCCAGCATATTTCTACACAACCATAAAAGGAATAAGCAACAAAAAGTCTTATTCTTTACTAATTGAAGGATACATCAAAACTCTAATTAAAAACGTTCTAACTGTGCTGATTGCTCAAAGGTGAGATGCTAATAACACTTTAAGCCCCAGCTAAGCTGTCGCAGTAGGTTTGGGTTTGGGTTTCAGGAGCAGGGTGGTGCAGAAGCAGGACAGTGCCCTGCAAATCGTCCAGCCTGGTTTGTGCCGTAACCAGGGAAAGCTCTATCCCAACCCACACCTTCCCTTCCATTCACTCACATTTCCTAAGCTTCTCATTGATTATTGAGGTTCTAAGCATCTTAGTAAGTACTTTTTTAAAAAGATAATTCAGAGATGCATTTATACATGAATACCAAAACTATCAAGCTGTTGAAATTGCTCCCCTTTGAGACACAAGGCATTAATTTTGTTCATCTATCCACCCTCTGATTAGGGACCATGTGTTAATGGAGTCTCCACATCTGTGATCCTTTAGGTCAACAATGAAATGTGATCCTGTCAGTAGCTTTTTAGCTGTTCCTACTAAGAATTTGGTTTTCTATTTAATATAATTTTATTAGCAAGCTTTTCATTATTTATGTGATTTTGAGTTAGAAGATTTCATAGCTCTTTTGTTTATATATAGCACAGTGGCTAATTGCTTTCTGTGGCCCTGAGGAGATGAGGAAAGTCATTTTATTATCTACATTCATGATAATTTGATAACTCATGTATAGAAAAGAAAGGCCTTACTTTCAACTCATGTGGAATGTCTGGGATATTAAATATGAATTTGGCCTCAACTAAATCACAAATTAAAGTATTGTTTCCAGATTCTGGAAACCAGAAGACATAGCCCAGTTCAGAGGAAAGTGTAGCTCTTTGCTACACAGGAGATCCAATTTAACATTCCTGACGGTTTCCTCTGGCATAAAAATCTACTATTTGCTTAATGTGATTATAGGATTATGGTATTGTATTTTGTATCTGAGAATTTACTTGGTTTTACAGCTTTTAATCTATGACCTAATTGAGCAGAAGTCGTTTCCTCTTCCCCAAATTTCACTCATGCCATCTGCACCACTCATTCTCATTAGTAAGATGTTCCAAAGTCAGTGCTTGTGCTGATCTTACCTCTGTGGAAAGGTTTGAGATTTTTTCCTGGCCTTTTGTAGCCTGCAGGAACGACTGGGACACAAATGTCATAATATAGGGTTGAACTGCGCTAATAACAACAGGGATTCACAAGAACCATACCAGGTATTAACATGTTGAGATAAAATAGTGATACGGGACACTGAACAGCCAAAGAGTTTGGTTGCTCTTTTAATATAAAAAATTTTGCCTAAAACCTTTTCCTTTGTCCCTTCGTCTTCTCTAACACCAGATATTATCCCTTATTATTCTCTCGTACCTTTATGCAGTCTAGCTATAATTAATGAATCATCATCTGAGATGATACCTAAACAAGATAACTCCCAATCCTTTCTGCTCATTTGAAATGTTTTAGCTTAAGCAATTCAGATTAAAAAGAAATGTAAACAAAAATTATCCAATGAACAAGCAGAAAAGACAGTTACCAAAGTAGAAAAAAACCAACAAGACTATTAGGAAAAAAACCCAAAAATAACCCAGGAAGTGCAGGGGAAGGATACAACCTAGTTCAGGGAAAGAAATGCAGAACAGTGCATGTAGGTCACTAGCTCCCAGGGTTTGTGTGCACCTCTATTCCTTTTGGTGGGTCCTTTTTACATATTGTTTTCATAATTTTGTTCATAATCACTTTGGAAAGGGAATAAATTAAAACATGGATAAGGTTTTGCAAACCAGGACTATTTTTGCAACTCTCCCAAAGATAGAAGTAGATTTTGAGATGCCACATAGTCATAAGATCTGCTCACCCTTAATGCAAATACCAAGACCGTAGTCGCTGTTCCACCTCCTGAAAATATAGCAATTATTTTTGGTCATTCTGCAATGCCAGCCCAGACAACTTTTAACACATCTGAAGAAGTACATATGTACACACTGGCTTGAAAGATTTGATCAAAGCTCACTGGAATTTGTAGAGGATTTCCATTTGTTTCAATAGGTTTTGGATGAGGGCAGCGTCATTGGGGTTTTGAATATCATTGTGATGCTGGACGCATTTTACTTAGCACTTTACATAAAGGGATACTATCCACTGCAGGAAGCCAGATCAAGTGGAGATAAATTTGGAGGTTTAAAAAATCTTGCCCTCAAAGCGTGGCTTGCTTCCTCTTTGCTGAATTTTAATTCTACTCTAAAAAGAGCAAAGATGGCATGAAGTACAAAATATTGGGCAGCACATAGCCAGTTGTAAAGAGAAATGGAACAGCAACAGAAAAAAGGGAGCATGCTAATAAAAACACGAGCAGTAAACACACAGTATTTACTCATTCATTTACTCAAGACCCTCCTTGAATAAGTTTCTTGTCCAGCTACCTAATTTCAGACGCTGGAGGAGCCCTGTGGGCCTCGGGGTTTCCTAACGCACTGTGCAGGTGCATTTGCAGCTCAGCCCCAGCACTGCTTTGCCATACAGAACAGGGAGCAAACAGTTCTACTGACCTGCAAAAATCCTCATTATAATGACTTTTAACCAAAACACTCTGTAATAACTCTTGAGTTGAATATTGTTCTGTAATACGCCTAGTCATGGGTGTGAAATCAATTTATGCATCCAAATGCTGACCATCACCATATAACACAGATTCTCAAGGCTTAAGAGGATACTCATATTAAACAAGAATTTACTTAATTAATTTGTGGATTAAAAATAGGCATCTTGACATTCCTATAAATCTGCATTTTGGTGGTTAAAATGCTCAAAAGTAAGGATCCGATAAAACCAGAATAGATATTTAGGGCAACATTTTTAAATGGCACCATTTAGAGATATGGTAAATACATTTGACATTCACTTTCCCATTCCATCAAAGGATGATGAGAATATATAAATGACTCTGCTAATGCTCTTTAGGATCTGTTTTTAACAAAAGACACCATCAGAGCCTAGCCCTTCACTTGAAATGTCAGACTGGCTTAGAGCAACACCTTCCTTCATTCGCCTCCGTTACGTTCACCTCTCAAAGCAGCACCTCAGTCACCTCTCAGGCATTACAGCAGTGAAACATCGACCTGTTTCTTGCCCTGCCATGAAGCCCTCTGCTGATCTGGGTCTAGATTCACCATTGCATTTGCAGACTGCTGACAAAACCCAAGAGGAAATTTGCTTACAAACTCTGCAGAGCTTGCAGGTCTCCATGGCTGCTCTCACACATGACACCACTCACCTCCTGCAAATGTGTAAGTGTTGGTTGGATTTGCCATCCCAAGCATGCGTGACTCAGGAGAGAGGAACAGGATTATTCAGATTTCACTCACACGTTAGGGAAAAGCAGACTTGAGGACAGTTGCAATGCAGTAGGGAATGCTGTAAGGAAACAATTTGAAAACTGCAGGATAGAGAGGTATTTCTATAAGAAAGAAAAATAAGAAGTGGAGGAAAGTATTTATAAAGCTTAAAATAAGTGAATAATTTGGGACATCAGTATGGAGGAGAGAACGGGACTGTACTTCAGAAAGAGAAGTTTATTTTTCTGATTCTCCCCTACAAAGTCCTCTCATGGCAGCCCAATGTGAGTGCAAACACAGAAAATACTACAACCACAGAAATTATTAAATGCAATGCAGAGGGTGAGGGCACATGGTTACAGCTCTAGATACTCATGGTCTCTCTTTCAGGTTCCACTATGCTTTTCTGAGGAAGTCCTACGGTCTCCCAAAGGTGACTGCTGTTATCATAGCTAATGTTCTCATTCAAGGTCTAAAAAATTCTCCCTCTCCTCTCTGCTCACCTGAAGACTCAGAAGAATCTGCTCCTCTAAGTTCATCACTGAATATCTTCTTTATGAATATAATTTTCATTTAAATTATTTCATTGTTTTTCTTCCACCTATTCATGTACAGCTCTAAAATTATAATTTCAAAAATGTCTGAGACCGGTACATTTTTTTTCTGCTACCTACTTATTCTTTTTACTTTCCCTTTGCAGAAGGAAAAGTGAATAAAGTACATGCCATGGTGCCAGGGAGACACACTGGGAATTATGACAAATCTAGGCTATCTGTAGTACAAGAGATTTTCTTGTCACTTCACTATAACTCTATGCAATGAAGAAAATCAAGCTTTTCAGTGCTCTGCAAGAAAATTATAACGATAGCACCCTGCATTTCAGTTCAAACCACTGTTCGGAATTTTATTCCGTTGATTTGCAGAAGAAAATAGAACCCTTTGCTGAAGACTCTTTGTACCATCTTTCTGAGTTTAAGAATGATGCTCTTTTTAGAATTATAGGGAACTGTTCCAGGAGGGGAAAAACTATAACGGGAAAATGTTGTGCACTGCATCCTCCAAAAAGGGTAATTTTTTCAGAACTCTGCTGGTGGATGCCATAAAATAAGATGATACATGAATAATTTCAACTGGAACAGAGCTGTGGGAATAAAGGCATGACTATACTGCTCTTTTTCACTTAAACAAGTTTAATTGTCATTTAGATTCCTTGGATCAAAAAGATGTAATTAAGCTGCCTTTCCTCTCCCATCTGTTAATATACATACTGTGGAGAAAATGAGGAGCAGAGATAGTAACACCAGAGCATTAGCACTTGTGGAAAATGTTATACTGGCAGAGTAGAAAGCAAAATTATCTACAGCGCTCAGGAACAGGGATGGTCCACAACATAACCTGAGATTCTGTGCTTGGCACCTCCCAATTCAGGATGTTTCAAATGTTTTATTTGTACTTTCAGTCCAAGTCGTTACTGAATTCACCAGATAAAAATGGCGTCTTTTCTTAATGGAGTCAGTGACAGAGTCATGCGTCAGTTGCCTAGAAGGATTTTACACTCTGTTAACGGTGATGGAATCTCATTATCCTTCCCGAAGATTTGGTCTCACACTTATATTCAGTTTTATCATGATCAGATTTCTCATTTCATCACTAAAGGATAACTGAAGGAACAGTATTTACTCGAAATTTTGCTTTCATCTTATGTCTGGCATTTCAATATTCTTAATTTTATTACTGTGATATTTTATTTTTTAAACTCTTTCTTCAGTTTAACTTTTTTTCTACCTCTTCAGTATCATTTGAAACAGGGTTGTTGAAATCTAATTGAGAAGAACATAAGAGAAAAATAGGCCTTAATAACTCATTAAATATATTTTTCCAGTTGAAAAAATCTCAAGGAAAGCAGAAGCTACAAATCCAGTTACTTAACATATCGAATGTCAGCCGTAATAGAAGGTTTAAAAAGAAGTATTAATCGAATCGAATTTTAAGGGCTTTTTTATTAATTGGTGTTGTTTCCATTGCTCCAAGTGTGTTTGATGAGAAACATGACCAGATCAGACCACAGAGAGCCCCCAGTTTCTCTCTCAAGCTCTCCTTGTGACCTTGAGGACATCACGCAATTTTTCCATTCCCCTCTTTCCACATTCTCTCTCTTGTTGTGATGGATCTGCAGCTGCCTTGAAATAATATATTAATACTTCATGTCGACCCGCAACAGGGAAGATGAATGGTCTGAACAAATCCAGTGAGGTTCTGTCTGGAGAAGCAGACAGGAAGAAAATGCCTTTTTCAAGACAGGCATCTCCACACGCACTATTCTTAAGGAACACGCTCAGAACTCTCATTTATAGTCAACCTACAAAACTCCTTTTGTATAAAGAGCCTCGAGACAGAAGATTCCCAAAGACCTGAAGCACAGCTTCAAAGTTGGCTACTCTCCAGCAAAGAGAAGCAGCAGTTTTTCTGGGAATAAGATTCACACATAGAATCCTAATGAGATGGTTAAAAAAGCTTCACCTGCCAGAGCCATCATCTGTGCATGGTGAGACTTATGGTTAGGTGGGTTTGTGGGCCTGCTAGCAAAAAGATTTTTTTTCCCAAGTCTTTTTTCCTCACTGAAAGCTTTGTTTCCAGTGCTGATAGAAATATTACTTTGATGAAGAAAGGCCCTTGCCACACATTCCACCGGCACCAGCATTTAAAGTGCTCTAGCAGCCTTGTCAGGGGAAGTCAAACAAATGTACTTTCATGGGTAAAAGATTCTCCAGATTAAAAATTTGGCTATTGAATTATTTTGACAGACTGCCTGAAAACATCAGAGCTTTGTGGTGAAGACCTCTGGGAAAAAGCAATATATTCTATATTTTTAAATTAAGAGGAAGGTGTGCGTGTAGAAGAAATTTCGGGACGATGTAAGTGCATAGGCCAGCTATGGACACTTCGGTTGCTGTAAAAATACTGCAATTTATCAAACAAACTACTCACAAGCAACTGGAAGAAAAGTAAAAAAGGAAACCACACAGCTCTGTACAGGTGTAAAAGCCCAGAAAGCTCAGAATATGGTTACCTCTGGCTCCTGACCAGAACGAAAAGGCTTTGTCTGGAGTCTCACGTGAGCCTCCAGGGCTGTTTGACACTGGTCTGAGTTCTATTTGTTGTTTTTTTAGCACCTTCCCAGGTCTGGGTGGCAAGTACATTGCAGCTTACTGAGAGCAGAATACATGGCAAACAACTGGAAAAGTGGAGTGGAAAAAGGAAGCAATTCTTTCGTCTCTCAACAGAACCTAAAAGCGATGCCTGCAGATACTAAAGCCAGTTTGTATTTGTCAGGAAGCTTGACAGATTTGTGGAGTCTTAGCCTTGGTCTAACAGGAGTGAAACAGTGACATTCCACCCCGGCAATGGGGAAAAAAAGTATAATTCATCGTGTATAGAAATGAGTAACAAAAACCTTCGTGCCATGTCATCCATCTCAGCTTTAAACCATGATAATGAAATCTGTTGGAGCAAGCACATCTTTTCCTCCCCTGCCTTTTGAAAGCAGCCAAGACCCCACCTCATTTGAAGGCAATTCTGTAGGTGTTACAATTATATAAAGGACAGATTATGACAAGGCTCTTGCTTGATAAATTCATTGTAATTATATACCAAAATTAAAATAAAATGTGCAATTAACAGTATAATGTATTTCTGTACAGAATTTCATTCAAGTTTTCTTTTACTTAAATGTCCTGATGTTAATTTCTTATGTTCTCTTTCTTCTCCACAAACTGCAATACATCTAAACCATGATTTATATTTTTTTGAGCAAGGGAAAGCTTAAGGATTGAGGCAAAGATTTTTAAAACGATGCTGCAAAAGCTAACAGAGAAAACCAGGGGTATAAAAGATGACACCATCACTAAACATGAACTGAAACTGCTGAGGTAATGATTGACTGAGTCATGGTACAGGATTTTAGAAAGTGATGTAGGGCCACATTTAGTCAAAGCAGACTAATCCCAGAGCTCCAAAGGTGGGGTTTTTAAAAAAAAAAAAGTTGCTATTACAATTGTGCATCTTCTGATACACACTAGGTACCTCATCTTCATAAAAAGGAATTAGAAACCCAAATTTTAAAAAAAATTAAAAAATAAAACTTGCCTACTAAATGCCAAGTCTGCAAATGAACCTAGAATTGGAAATAACTCACAGAATTTGTGTGCATCAGAAAACAAGAAAATCAGAAGAAAAAGAACGAGAACTTTTAAGGGCATTTTAGGATAGACAGGCCAAAATTAACTAGCTCAATTGTAATATGAAACCAGCAGGAGGTGGTTAGATGGAAAAAGTGTGTTACTTTTGAGACATAGCTGCCAATATTCTGTTTTTCTCAGTTTGTATCAAGTCCACATAAAACCCAGAAGACATAAGCCTTTACTGCACTTAAACACAAATGAATGAATTATAAGTCTACAAAATACCCATAAGTATAAAAAAAAGACATTCATAATTCTGACCTAAAGTGAATTCTACCCTCTGCCCACACACAAAAGCTTCAGAGCTGTTAAATTTTATTTCTCCAAAGAGAAACTAAACCCCCGTTTCACATGCTCATAGTGCAACACTTTTATTTAGTTACCAGTTGAAGAATCAGCTCTGCTAAAATTAAATTAAAGGAACAGTTTATTAACTATCACAGGGGTGTTTATAGTGTGAATCTAGGGGAGCTTTCTCTTGAAGAGGCAAAGAAAACAGGATCAAGCATTTGAATGAAACTCAATTAGCTACACCACTGTAACATTTGCATTTGTCCACATTTAGCATCTCTCATTGTCTGCAGTTGGCCTGGATGTCATTTCTGCATAAATTATGTCAATTTGCACCTTAAGTACTTTTTATAGCTTTGTGTCCCACGGCAGAGCAAATCCAGCCTATCTGCTCTAGCTTCTGTTCCCTTTCTCATTTCATCTCTCAACCTTTCTTCCTGTCTCCCGTATTCATCTTTATCACAAAAGCTTCTTCTTTCCCTTTTTAACTTTCCTTGGATTGGAAACAGTCTTCTTCTCTGTACCCTAGAAAACCTTACTTAACTTTTAGAGATTGGCATACTTCATCTGGTTTTACTTAGATTTTTAAGGTCTTTATAGCAGAGAAAGTATAGATTTTCAATGCATGCAGAAGTTCTCTGTAAATGTAAAATTGTTACAGTAATATATTATTACAGCTACAGTTCGTGCAGAATCCACATTTCTTTCTGCTCATGTCTCATATCTTCCATCATTCCGTTTATTTACAAGATTTTTCTCTGGCTGTGTATTAGATTTGATTATAAAAATAGAAAATATGAATGTTCGCTACTGTTACTCTTCTGTGCCAAGCAGCTGTTGCAGTACTCGGTTCTAAACACTTAATCCTCCAGACACTCAGGTTTTGAAATCCCTGATACACCAGCCATGACAAAACTATCTTAAGAGCACTATTTATGCATTCTGTACTCTGTTCTTCATACAAACCTTGTGATCCACTTTCTGCACAAACCAAAAAAAGCCCCAATCACGCTATAACCTGTTCTATAAAATCCTGTCCCTTTTTCAGCATATCATGTTTTTGCAAGTCCTCCAATATTTTTGCAAGATTGAGAGCGACAAATAACAGTCATCTTCTCCATGCAATTTTCCTCTATGTGCTTCGTGATTTCTGCAGTCCCACATGCAAAGATATTTTTCCCCATCCATTCTACAAAGCGCCGCCTTCTGTCATTTCTGGTGGACATAACTCTTGTCATAAATGTTTTCATTCTGCTCATAGGATCATTTCTACAGGAATCAAACCTACTAGCAGCACAAGCAAATTTTCAGCAATTTAACTGTATATTCAGGTCACAAGTATAATAACTCAATCTACAGGAGGAGCCCATGTGTGTACCCACCTACCCCACACCCCTCACTTGGCACTCTCAAAAATCCTGTGTAAATCAATATTTTGACTGTCAAGGCTGCTTCTTCATCATAAATACTACACACAGAGCCACTGTCAAAACCCTTATATATCATTCACTATCACCAAAGCTTTTTCAAGTATTTTCAAAGTAAATTTCAGTCATTCAAGAACTGCAATTATAATCTGCAGAAGAATGCTTGAATTAGCATAGTCTGAAAGTGCACATTAACAATTTAGAAATGATGATGATAATGATGATGATAACAATATCATGAAAACCTAGGATAAAAGATCAATATTACAGCTTTAGATGTTGGATGACAAAGTATTTGAAGTTGATGAAGATGATCAGTGTTAACAAGGCTGTATTTTAACTTCTTTTTAACTGGGGAAACTTTAAAATAAATCATTCAGTAAACACAGGGATGAAGAATTAAGTAAACTATGAGCTGGGGATCTGGCCAGAAATCCCTTGTATTCCAGCATGAGCTCAACAAATTACCTGGAAACACAACTGGAACATGTTCTAAGTACAGAACCTTATGACAGTTTGCATTTATTCCTTCCAAAACAGGACAGCAGACTAAGCCTCGGAAGCCGACAAAGTCTTTCAACAAGAACAGTTATTATTACACCTTCGCCAACACCATCACTAAAAAATTACTGTCTTCCAAAGAAAAATAAAGAGCAAGTTGAATAAAGAAATACAGGTCTTGAGCCAAGTCTTATAAAATTACCAGTCTTACTGACACCAATAACTTCAGTTTTGATCCATTAACTTCAATAAAAAGCAACACAAAACACTATTTATTCATTTGTATCAGTACAGCTATGGAGCTATGTACTCGTTTATTACCATTTAATTTAATTACATGCTTTGAGATGGTTGTAAATTTTTAATAGATATTCTTGCAAAAATGAAAAAGAAAAAATAGAATTTATCACAGTACAGAAAAGCAAAATTAAGTAAGAAACAGTAAGAACTTGGATTTTACATGTATATTATTCCATGTAGAAATACACTTCAAGTATTTTAAGTTCTATAGCAATATGAGAGATGTCATAATTGTGAGCAGTTTTACAGTGGCAAGAAGTTACTCTGAAGCAGCCAAAGAGCCAGAGGAAAGCATACATAGACATAGACATATATGGCATGTATTAGCTCGACGACTTCTGAATAATTCAAAGAAAATATTCTAAGACTGAAAGCTTAATAGACTGGTTTGCTTTAAAAATGATGCCAATAAGGTAGAGCTTAAAACATGCCTACAGAGCACTGCACTGTGAGCCCCACAGCAGCAATATCATCACTGAGACCATCCAGGGGATATAATACATTTCCAGCCAAGCAGAAAAGATCAGTATCAATACTGACCCCAGAGGAATTCAGTAAGGTGTCCGTTTTAAAAGAAAATGTAACTATCCATTACAGTTTGTCAAGAGCTCTGAGAGAGTCTCAAGCCTTTCGAGTGTATAAACTTATACAGGGTTTTTGGCCAATAAAATATGGTTTCAGCTCAAATGCAAGCCCTGTGGGTTAACCCCCAGCCAGCAACCAAGTACCACAGAGCTGCTGACTGCCCCTCTGGTGGGATGGGGAGAAGAAGCTTCATTTCCAGCTCACAGAATATTCTGAGCTGGAAGGAACCCATAAGGATCATCAAGCCTAACTCCTAACTGAATGGCCCATCCAGGGACTGAGCCCTCCACCTTGGTGTTACTAGCACCATGCTCTGACCAACCGAGCTATTCTCACCAACGGGTTGAGATAAGAACAGCTTCACAACCGAAATAACTGTAAAGAAAAGGGAGGTTACAAAAACAGAGAGAGCAACAAAGCCAAGGGGGAAGGAGAAACAAAAAAGTGATGCACAATACCATTGCTCAGCAGCAGCTGACCCTGAGCATGATCAGCCCCTCCTGGCTAGCTCCCCCAAGTTTCTCTCCTGGCCATGACCCTCTGTGGATGGAACATCCCTTTGGCCAGTTCGGGTCTCCTGCCCAGCCACGCTCCCTCCCAGCCTCCTGTGCAGCTGCTCCCGGAAAGGGCACGGACATGGCAAAGTCCTCGGCTTGGGGCGAGCCCTGCTCAGCACCAACCAAACCATCAGCAGCATCAGCGTTATCCTCACGCTGGACCCAAACACAGCTCTGTGCCAGCCACTGGGGAGAAAAGGAACTCTGTCCCAACCAAAACCAGGAAAACAACTTCGAATGTTTCAGTGTGCGTATAATGAGATGCTTTCTAAGATAAGAGAAGAGACAGCAAGGTGAAGCCACTGGAGCAGGTGCTTCTTGTACAGGGTCTGCTGCGTGAGAAAACACCAACTCTCCGGTGTGTCTGTTTGGAATTTACCATCAGTACACAATTCTCTCCTCAAAAGGAATTTCAGACTTCAAACCTACTACACTTTGCTCTCAGTACTGCTCATCATTTCCCCTATATTCAATATTATGGGTATTATCTTGTTTTGAAAAAACCTTTACTCAGTGTCTCCTAATATAATGCAGAAATTTAATGTCACATAACAAATATATTTCTCATGGTAGGCAGATGGTGTTCTGCATAATCTGCAAAATGCCCTTGAAAGATTTGCATGATTACATATAAACTTGAAAAAAAGAATAATGTATCATGGCTCTAGTGTTGTAGCAACTGTGTCTTCTACCATTCTGCTTTCTGTTGAAGTAAGAATAGAACCAAATATATCAGTATGGTCTTCCTCCTCAGTCTTCTCCCTCAAAATCTGTAACACAGTCTTAGCTATCACAATAGGAGGATAGGAGTTGAAAAAGCGCAAAACTTCCTGGGCTAAGCTATGCAAGGCTTTGGGATATTCATCGCTAATCTGAGCTGCACATAAAAGTGAACAAGAAGCTGGTGCCATATTTCAATACCAATATAAAATCTATAAAAGTTGCTGCTTGTGAAAGCCAACATTTCAAAATCCTTACTGTAGCAGAAGATTTTCTGTAGGCTCACTTTGTAAGGGGAGCAAACATAAGGTTTACTTTCACGTACCTCTCCGTTTTGACTCCTCCTCATAATTTGAAACAGTAGGAGTATGTGTCATTATCTGCTCAAAAAAATCACCCATGATCTGTACAAGTATAATAATACATTCCCATTTCATTGTCATCACAAGGCGATTGTAGGTGTGCATAGAGGTGCGTTGTATAGCAACAGTTGTTTCTCTATGCAATGTTGGCATTTAGTGTAGGATGCTTTGAAGGGTAATCTCAAGAGCCGAGAGGAGGTTTTTGTGCTTCAGCTGAAGTGCTGAAATTTTATATGAAGTTGGATATTGGTATCAATACGTGTTAGCTGAGCTGTTATATTTCCATGGTGGTCCTGGGAAACCTCACTAGCTGTTTGATTTGTAAGAAATCTGTGCAGATGTGTTAGAGCCTTCATGCTTTAATGATTCTAAAGATCACCCTATATGCTGCATAATATTTCCTGTCACTTATTGCAAGCATGCAACAGTCACAGTTTTCACTGCGGTGCCAACCCTTTTTCTGCATCAGATGCTTTTCTGGATGTCAGCTCAACTCACTTTCTTTGAGGAGCAAAAGTGAAACCTGGTTTTTTTCTCTTAGGAACAGCAAAACCAAATCCTGAACATTTCTTCTTGAGCTCATACAGTGTCAAATGAGGCTCAGAATCCCTCCTAAGGGAAAAAGTTACTACCTGATTCCCTAGGTCACCTTACAAGGGAAGCAGGACATGCAACTTTGATACAACACTGCCTCTGGAAAAGACACGGAACTGAAAGCAAAAAGAGCACACTACTTAAACCTATCTCTGTCTTATGCATCTGCTGCTTCTGGCCTTCAAAAACCAAGAAACAGGAGACCACAATGGTTGCATGCTGCATAATTTTCTAAGTATCTATATATTTGTTATCTTTCATTTATGATGTTTCCATGGCACTAAAATATTTTGTCTGACCTGACTTTTCAGGAAAATGTTTGAAATATTTCACAAATATGGTATGTGATGTCACTTTTTAGTAAAATAGTTGTATTGTAAATTAATGGCCAATCCATTTACCTTCTCGCACCGTCACAAATTATGCAACAAGTTGATTTTTTTGGTTACTATTGCAGCCTCTAGTGATGTGATGGGGAGTTTTGTTAGGTTGAGCTCAAACCTGTGTCCTGCATGTTTACAGAGGTAACCTTTCACATCCAAAAAAGACTGAAAGAGACTGAGAATGAATCCTCTCAATGTGGTTCCTGTAGGCTACCCCACATTATCTCATTCCTAATGCAGTCAAGTCTGTAGAACACAACAAAGAGGGCGTGTCCTCCCGTGATCCATTTCAGGCTTCATAAAACCCCACAGATTTTATCCCTGACACACTTCAGGATGGGTAAAACCTGAGTTCCTCCCCTGCTACTGAGCTCCTCCTGTGCCTCCCCAGAGCTGCTGCTGTATTTGTGCAGACACATCACATCCCCTCAGCCTTGTCTTTGGCCCTGGCGAGTATCTAATGAGAGGCACTAACATATCAATCTAAACAGACAGACCTAGTTCTTCTTCCTTCCATTCTTTTCCTTCCTCACTCAATATCCCTCCTGCACAGCAAGAACTTTATCTACCCAATTAATCCACTTATTTGCCACCATGATGCCATATGCAAAGCCTTTCTTCGAAAAATAAAACCTTTCATATAATAAATCGGAGCTGCTCTTTTTTGTTTGGTTTGGTGCATTTTCCAAAACATTCACATACCACAGAAAATAATCATAACATTCAAAATAACGCTGTAAATATTCAGCTGCTCTCCTAACGGTACAAAACCACTAAAAAAAAAATTAAAAAATTCACAGTCGTATAAATTATTCATCCATTCTGAAGTAAATACTGCAGAGCATATCAAGCTGGGCTGTGCTCAATAGCTGTAGGATTTACAGCCACCAGTGAGAGAGCAGCTTGAGAACTTGCTCTTGGATGCCTATAGCAACCATCAATAATACAAACGGCCCCAAACCACCAACATCCCTGCAATTTTTTAAGTACACGTGAAACTTGGCTGTTAACAAAAGGAGCTGGTGTATTGGGGGGAAAACCCTACAGCAGAGAAAAAAAAAAAAAAACATGAAGAAAAGGAGCTGAAAACCGTCTAAGGCAAATACATTCAGTGGCAAAAGCATACATATTCCTGGAATAGGAAGGCGAGTGGCAGATTATTAACGTGAAGTGGTGACAGCATGATGCTATGTGAGTCAAATTGCCTGTTATTATTAAGAATGCAATTAATTTAGTAAAATGATGTGCTAGGCTGACAGACAATTATCAGAAAAGTTTAAGAACTCGATCAAGTGCCAGAAAATGGCAGTGAGTGGAATAGGAAGTGTTGAACTGCTTGATTTCAGACAGAAAGATTGGCAGGAGAAAAACAAAAACAAGAGAAAAATGAAAAAAAGAGATGTAGGATGTGACATGCCTTTTTGTGTGACATTTTCTGCAATGCATCTGCTTCTCAATTATTTTTTAGAAGAGAAGCCCATTCCCAAGGTTGAGTTTCAAGAAAATAAACAGGTGTCTTCTGACACATTTCACTTATTCCCTGTCTTTCTCAGAAACAGATTCTTCTGAAACTTTAACCTTGACTTTGCTCAGGAGTACCACCAAGTCCTTATTTCAAAAGAGAGGTTATGTTAAAAATATTTAGTTATCCTGTCACTTTCTAAAAATTAAACAATTCATCACTCTCTCTCTATAGGCCCTAAACTTTCAACACTTCTCAACCATTTTCAGTAAGAAAATTATTTAAATACATAACTCCTTCTTATATTTAAAAAAAAAATCATTGTTAAAAATGACAGTCTGTTCCTTTCCATTTGAGCAGAAGAGAAAAAAAATTTTTTTTAATAGTAGCTTGATCTCTTACAGTTCATTCTCAAAATATTCAATTTCTCTTCATCACAGTGACAAACATCTTTAAAATGATCTAGCAACCTCAAGAGATTTACTGTGTACTTGCTGTGATCTGCTTCCAGCTTCTCTCATGATTTTGGAATACTAAAATTTATTACTATAGATTAATTTATTAAGAATTAACTCCTTAATCTGTACCATTTTACTGTATGATTCAGAGGGGAAATTCTGCAAACATTGCAGTAACAAAGAGGATATTAAACTGTCATTGACTTGACATTTTCTTATTACTGAATTGCTTAACATATTATATAAGTGTTCTTTCATTGTTGAGATCCCTTTCTTTAAAGCAGGGGTACTTCAGAAAGTTCAGTGATATTTCCTTCTTGAGATACAGGAAAGTGAAAAACCACCAAACTTTGCAGAAATGTGTCTCTGAGTCCATTTTCTAGAGAAAAGCTAGAAAATTATCAAAGTCTAAAGAGAATCACTAAACGTCAATGAATTTTCCATCAATTGTTCCTATAACTTAAGTTTTACTACAACCGTTTCTCTTCCTTTTTAAAAACTTAATACCAAAGCCAAGAAATGACATTTAAACCCAATAAATTATCCACTGAACTGTAAACTGGTTTCTAAAATATTTGTGATTGAAAGAAAATTTGTTTCCATTAGAAATCACTGTTAAACCAAACTGCTCCAGGTCCTGACTTGACAAAGCCTGCTCTGTACAGCACATTTCCAGCACAGCCTCAGGAGGGACTAAAGACTTCAGGAAATATATATTTTTTTTGTAAAATACTCCATCTACGCTCTGTGCAGCGCTTGTAGCACTGCATTCCTCCAGACCTAGGATGACTCAAATTTACCCAGAGATTTACACCTTCTGAAAACCTTCCTCTGTTCAAGCATGCAGACCCAGAGAGGTAAAAATTTTCCTCAGCTACACAGAGATGAGGGAAAAGGCTAAGTACAAGCAAAACTCAGAGAATACACACTTCACATAAACAATAAACCTCCAAGAAACTAACCTTTGCCTGCAGCTACTTGAGTTGAATCCCACAGGTAACTGGAATTTGATGGGAAGGAATAAGGGTAGAATTTTGGCCTTGAGAACAAAGAATGTGGAAGCTGATAGAAGTCCTCAGACTCCCAAAAGCGAAATTTCAGCCATGCTGAATGGACAAAGTTGTCTCATAAAATATTACAGACAGCCCCCAACCTGTTTGGTTTGGATAATTTCCAGATTAGTGTTACATACCCATTTTCAGCCACGGCAGCTAAAATTCAGCAAGAACACAGCAGATAAAAGAAAACCTGAATGACATTTGAGGGCAAAGGCAGTCTGTTAACTTGTGATCATAATTATTTCTTTTCAGGAACACAGAGGAAAAAAATGTCAGAGTTTTTGCTGGACTGACCAGATCCTTAACTCAGTCACACCTTGGAAATGCATCACCAAGAATAACACACAGAACCAAGGGCTCTGGATAATCTCAAACAGAAGACACTTCACCAAGGACAGCAATCAGCACAGAAGATTGTGTTGTGTAATTGCCCCTTGCAGCATCAAAGCAGAACCGGTGTGATTAAAACAGAAACCTATAAATTTACTGGGAACACCTATGGAAAAACTGTGGTTTTCAATAAGCCAGGACCTTGAAGAGCCATGAAATGTGTACCCAGGGCCCTCCGGATGAGAGTAGGAGGAGTGTCCTTCTGATGTGTCTGGCACTGCAAAACACTGACAATTCTTTTTCTGAAAAATACAGTGACAGGAAATGCTGAAGTTTGAATCCTGATTTCTGTCACACAGACATTAGTGCAGAGAAATTCCATTGACTACTGCCGCAAAAAAAAAGATCTACTGAAATTCTGTTTAAAAATACTAACTCTAAAAAACCAGCAAATTGACATACATCAGCTGAGTATCTAGAACAAAGGGAGATAAGAGCAAAGAATTGGCAGAACACATACTTGAGAATTAAACGATCCTATTGAATAATATGGGATTGTCTTTTTTGATTAAACACCAGTTGATACTCTGAGAAAGTCAAGCCTGTTACAATGATGGGCACATCCATAAGGTGGAGTAGACTCCCTGTTACATATTCAGCTTTTGACAGAATTACTGTGCAGCTACAGTAAGGCTGATCCAAGTGTTGACCCACATATTACGGTCTGCCAGCACCGAAACTTGTTCCTATATTCCTACTTTTTGCATACATGCATGGATCTGAGAATGCTTTTTTTCTTAATCTTAGACAACAGAGATTTTCCTTCTTTGTATTTCGCCCATCAGGAAGGTTCACATAGTACTAGCAAAGGGGGTTTTATAATTTCTGTATTGAAGTTCTATTCATGCATTTTCTGTTAAATAAGAAAGTGCCAAGTCACTTTATAGACAAAGGCAGCGGTCCAAAATGCTTACAAGTGACCACTCAGATTTTATAATACAGCACACTTGGACAGCCATGATTAAGCTAACTCTGATGGGGCAGAGCTCCTTACCTGCACATAATCCGTGGGTTAATCACTTATTCATGACTAAAAGGAGTTTTTAATATTGGAAGTAGTAGAAAATCCCACGCGTAACCATGACCTCAGTGATGCCGGGCCACAGAAAACACAAAGAAGGAATGATAACCCACAGGCAAGAAAATAATAGAAGAGCACTACTACACAAAGAATTATCCTTTACTTGAGCAGAATACTATTTAAATTGAAAAAGATAATGTTCATACTCTTACACTTGCATGAAAAACACAGTGGCTTTGTGGAATAACAGCAGAAGCAGCACGTTCACAGCAATGGAACCACATGAATTAATATTTCCTCATGTACATGACAAATTGCTCAATGAAAAATATTGCTTCCTCCAGAATTAGAAATAATTAGAACTAGTTATTCAATTAAGAATGTTCCAGTCCTCACCTTATGAAGTGCATGCCCATTGCAAATCATTAACTTTTTTAATTAAAAAAACAGTTTTCCTCTGCAACTCTAATAATCACTGGCATGCAAATTTAAAAAATACTTGTATTTACTGTCCTACTGAGGCAAAACATACATACAGGAAATAGGAAACAGGAAAAAAAGGAGATAATTACCCTTTAAAATTTCATACTGAAGGAACTGTAGCACTGTACATGCTAATGGTGGCATTGTGGATATACTTCATGCTATATTGAATGGAAAGCTGGAGGGAATGGGTCCTTGTAAAGCAAGAATAATGAATTTCATCACGAATAGACTGTCTTTGAATACATTAAAATACCCAACATACCATTATTAAAAAATCCAACACAGGATTATTAAAAACCCCAAAACACTGAGCACGTTTTCCCTACAGACATCTTGACCCTCTATCTAAGATCTGGAGCTCCATCCTTATCAGTCTTATCACCTGCACTGAGCCATCCCTCTCCACAGTCAGCTTGCACAAAGAGTGGTTAAAAAAGCCCAATGCTTAAGCTTAACAAGATGAGTAAAAAAAGAAAATACCATTTTTTATTCAAGGGCAGAAAAAGTAACTTTACAAGAAAAATTTAGCAGCCCAAAGGAAGGGCCTCATGCTCAGCTACTGCTACCTTTCCCTTGCATTGATTTTATTTCCAAAACTCTGTTAAACCTTTGATATTTGTTTGTGGTTTTGCGATCCACCTTGAAGAAATTATAACCATTTATCAAAAAATTAAAATACTGAGGAAAAAATGAAGAAAAAAAAATTAAATTTTTAGACCACAAATGAGAAAAGAATCCTTTCAGATCAGAGTGAGGTTCTTCACTGTAGCTTCTTGGCATTAGTGATTACTTTCTGCTATGCTGACATCCTTGTCATTATATCAAGAATAGCAACAACGCCAATATTCCTCCCTTTAAAGCCATCTTTGAGGCTGGTGATCTGACAGACTGATCAATTCCTTCAGCCTAGATCTCCTTATTCTCCAGCTTCTACCAGCAGATATGTTGTCTCTCTCAAAATTAGCCCACTGTTCACTAAAGAGAAGAACTAGATGTCCGAAATGTTCTGGGCATGTCAGAAAGATGCTGCCTCCCAAGGTGGCAAAAGCAGCAAATACCAATCTGCTGGCAAGCTGCTCCAAATGCATCCCAGGCAGCTTGTCTTGGGAGGAAGATTTAACTTCAGGGGAAAGCTAAATACCAAGGATACATAAATCCCTTTTATTCACAAAAGCAGGATTCAATTTTAAAAGCCACTCAAAATTCAAAGAAGGAGACCAACTCATTGAAGCTTCAATAGTTTGGCTCTGTTCTTCCAGCATGAAGTGAGTGAAATGCGTAGGAATTATATTCATGAATATGGCCAGGCACAGCAGCAAAGGTGGTGCTGATTTTCACTGTTTAGATACTATTAACACTAAAGACTACCAGGATTTTAACAGGATAACTCTCTGAACTCTATTATTTAGAAAATTTATTAATGAAAACAACAAAGCACTGTCTAGTGAAGTGTATTACTGTTGGTCCACTGAAATAGTAGTTACACATTTTATTTCATTCCTGCCAGCAGATCCAGATTTAAGATGCCTCAAGCAAACAGAATCCAGAGGCACAATTGAGTTTAAATTTAAGTACAGGATTATGCTCAGTCCACTATTTGATTAACTTAATCCTGATCTCTAGAACTGGCTTCTTTCACCAAGTCATTCCAGACCACTGAGCTGCTGAGATACAGAAAGCTTCTGGAAGTGGCAGTTACAGACAGAAAAGGACATTTTTCCCTCAATGAAATTCATGGACTTCCTTAATTTATGCCTCTAACCGAACTGATTTGATTAAAGTTTTGTTCCATTTTCTTTTAATTAGCCAGGGCAGCTTAAATTAATTATCTCTTATGTATGGATGCAGTACCAGGATGTTCCATGCAGGAACAAACATGAGATTTTAAAGGAAAAAAAAAAAGCCTAAAGGTAGTTTAATCCGAGTTACAGAGAAAGATGCCCTGCAATGCCGTATTGATTTGCCTTCGCTGATAACAATGCCATGCCCAGTTTGCCACGTGGCTGTGTAAAAGCTGCCGTGGCCAGCGCTGCAGGAAAACCTCCACACCAAATTGCATCCAGCACCGCTGGGTGCTGCACTGAAGGGCAGTGCTGTGCAGCCACCAGCCCGGAGCAGTCACTGCTCTGCTCCTGGTGACAAGGACAGGCTCTGTACACCAACCTGGCTCAGGGACAGACGGGCAAAAGCTTTCAGCGATCTGCCCCTGGTGACTATTGGTGTAAAGCTAAACGCAGTCCAGCACACATTTAGATATGGCTATGTTCTGAGCTAATCGATTCCACCAAGCCATTCTCCAGTGTAAATAAAAGCAAACTCTGCTCTGAACTGTGCCTGTACTGTCTCTGCTGCGAGAAAATACAGGCACTCCTCATGGGCAACTGGACTGCTGAAAGTTCTCGGTGTAGCATTCCCTGTTAAAGCAGTGAAATCTGCTGACCTAATTTGCCTTTGATGGTTACATCACTTTGAGGACAGATCTCACTTTCCCGCACCACTGTTCCAAGCTGCTCAGGGGCAAGCACCAGCAGGTAACGAGAGCCATGGCAGGAGCCTCCCAGTCAGAGCAAGAGCTCAGTATCTGCTTTTTAGCCAGAGTAAAAACTTGCACATTGCCTAACAGCAGTAAAAATGTACCCTCCTATTTCTTTTAAAAAAATACATATAAGGTGAGGGTATACTCTCCCCCTTGTTGTACACAGGTACAGTATTTCTTCTCTTTTCCACCAGCCATCCCTGGTTTATTTCTTTCTGACTGGTAAGTCAAAATTTGAAGCACAGCTTTCTGTTACTTCTTACTCCATGGCTGCTATCTTTTTTTAATGGGGCTCCTTGCTGGATACAGCAATTCTGCCTTGCACTGTGGCAGTCGCACTGCATTATATATCACAGAGCACAGCTTGCTTATTTTGCTGTGGCTATTGCAGACAGCTAGCTAATATGGTGAGAAATACTGTGCCCCAAAATAAACTGCATATGAAATGCTTAGGACAGGGGCTGTACGCTAGCAAAGTCTGGAATTAAGCTTGCATACCACATTTGCAAATTAGTGGGAAGAAGAGTCATAGCCAGCTATTAAAATGTATTGCTTTTAAAGCAAGGGGCTCTCTTATGTTTGTTCTACAACAACAGGGCTGGTTTTTTTTCCTTTTAGTTTGTATTGAGAGCTCGACATCCCAGACTGTGAAGTTTAAAAAAGCTGACCTTGAAAACACAGTCACATTTATTTTTGAATGTTAGTTTAGCTTCACACCCTGGAAGTGGCTTCCTGCCTTTCAGATTTTGCTGAGCGCTGTATGACCAGCCATGCCTGAACTCACTGCACAGCTCCCTTCAGGCCACACTCCAACCGTTCAGAACCCATCCCCTGACAGCCTGAAACACAAACAGTGTCTGTTTTGGTAAACCCACGCTGCCATTCTAATCACCTCCACCCTCCTTCACCAAACGGTGACCTCCCTGCTCGCTCGCAGCCCTGACCATTCTCAGAGGTGGCAGGCCAGCTCCTTGCAGCAAAATTTCTCTGGGATCCTCCTCAGCATCAGCTGAAGGGCATTTTCACTCCCTCACAGACTTCATGCCATGCTCCCACAGGTTTCACACCCAGGCAGGTACTTCCAAGGGAGGACCTTTTCCCACCAGGAGGCTGCGGCAGTCTCGCCGAAGGTTTTGCACGGAGCAAGCACAGCGCCTGCTAAGCTGTGAGAACTCTGCTCATCGCAGCAATCTGGCAGCCTGGCAGCGAGGATGAAGGGGCTGCTCTGCTGACACCAGCTTGTAGCATTTCCACGAAAATTCCCCAACAGCAGTGGCATTACTATCTACACAGTGATTTTGATAGGCACCGCAAGAGGGGAGCTATGGGAAAATCCACAGAGTGCTCTTTGGGAAAATGTGGGATTGCATCAATGTCTCTGACACAGCTGGACCTGAGCAGTAGGCACAGCACTCAGTGCAGGCATTAACTTTATGCTCTCAGGCTTTCCCAGGCACTACAGATGCTGGGCTAAAGGCACTCGTTTAAACAATCCCCAAAGATGGCTGTTCGAACACGGAACACTGTCCTAATTCCTGAGGTTTCCAGGTAGCTGCAAGCTCTGCACAGTTAAATTTCAGATAGCTGTGAAAGAATCTACAGCACATTACATTTAAGTTTACATTTCTTTCACATGTGACCCAGTTCAGCAAGGCTTACTTGGAAAGTATTTCTCCATCTTACAAAGCCACTTGTTCACCACTCAAATGGACAATGAACCTCGCACCTTATTTTCACATCTAGCATCACATTCAACCAGATTTACAACTTCAACTGCTCCTGAAATGCACTAATGCAGTCCATAATTAGGGAATAAGCACATGACATAGCAAAATCAGGATAGAGTAGTTACCTGGTTATGCCTGTCAGGTGAGCTAATAACTTTTTAAAGGTACACTCTTAGTTTATCCAAATTACAAAGTAAAACAGGGTAACTTAAGCCAGAATTGAAGAAGACAGAAAATAGGTGAAAAATTGTTAACTTGGAGGTACTAGCCACTATCTACTGAGGCTACAGAGCATATTATTAAAATAAACAGCAAGAAATCCCTTCAACACCAAATTCTCAGGGAACAACTATTGCATCAACAATTATTGGATCTCCAATGAGACTAAAGGCAATAACCATTAATGATTATGTTTCTGTGCCAGACTAAAACACCTGTTGCTGCTTAAGGGACTTTTATTTGCTTTTACTGCACACCCTGCTGGAACACATACTGTGCAATAATACCTTTATGTCCGCGCTCTCATAGAATCACAATTTCTTCTTAGACAGCTGCAGCATTTACACGGATTTATTAGATCCAAAAGTCCACATCATCACATCACCTGAATAAAAATTAGGCAGCTGAAAGTTTTACGTAACCACGGCATTTGCGGTTGGACAGGACGGCACACAGTTAAAAAAAAAAAAAAAAGCAAAAAAGCAAACAGACCTCAGCAGTACCGAAACTGCTGGTGCTGCTCAACCAGAATAACCAGAAGTTGAGTCCCTGTGTCTATGTTAGCCCCTTCCAAACACACAAGCAGTAGAAATCAGGGCTCTCAGATTAATTTGTCTTTGGCTCATTATGACACGCTCAGTCTTTGCTTGATCCTTACCCCAGGTAGGCCGCTGTGAACTCATTTAACTCCAGTCAATTAAACAGAGAATTGCAAAATTATGCCAGCTGATCTTTCAGGGCTGTGATCCTTTATTAAAAGGGCTCTGCTAAATATCAATTTATTTTGCTTAATAAAACGCAACGCTGTGCTATCCAGCACATTTTTGCTTGTCAGGATAATTTGCTTTCAAGCACACGGGGGATGTAATTCTCCCTATAAAGACAGACCGAGAGCAGCGAGATTCACAGCAGGTGTGAGAGCTCAGCTCCACAGCACTGACAGCAAAACACTGCAAAATCTCAGCGTGGCAAACTGCACCACACACAGGCACGGAGCCAAGCTCGTATCCCTCAGAGATCTCGGGATAACATGCAGAAATATGGGAACAGCATGTTCTCGCTCATCCCAACAGCCCAGAGCAGACCCACTACGGCTGGACATCAACAACCACCACGCCAAAAGCCAGCCAAGTTTTTTAGCCATTTGACAGCTCCCATAAAAGCTGCGTCAGTGCTGCAGAAAGCTCAGGAGAAAGAGTTATTGGACCTGGTAGGCAACAATAAATAACAATCAGAGTGTAGCATCAGTCATGATATGATTTAATACTGGGCTGAAGGTGCTTTCAAAACCAAAAGTGTTTATAGATGGCTGGGTAAAAACACTGACAACAGACTGCCACAGAACAAGAAAATGTTAGCATTTTCTGGACAGGATGGCTTTTTTCAAAAGCAAATGTATAGTGATTTACTTCAAAGCAGGTAGAAAAACTGCTGAGGCTGATGTTTAAAAATTCTAAATACAATTGACACAAATGGAAAAGCTCTGCTTTCAGTTACACATGTAGAGCCTCTGCTAGGAGCAGAATTTGCCCCCAAGGGAACACGCTGTGCCTAAGAAGGAAAGGGCCTCACACATCAGCTAACTGGGCCCAGTTCTCAGCTATACCCACTTAACTGTGCACAAAAAATCATGGCACTTCTTAAAAATGGTCAAGTGAAAGGAAAAGAATGTTTTAAAACCAGGTGTCAACTTTGTGAGGAAAATCAAGGGGACAAACCATCAAAGACTGCTTAAAGATTGAGGTAAATAAATATTGGTGAAATTTCTGGTGGTATATTGCCCCAACTACAGTCCTTCTCTTGAGACATTCCCCAGTTTAGGGAGAAACTGCAAGGTGTTTGTAAGGAATAAATGAAAAATTTCATCCCATAAGTTACAATCAGATTTCTGCCAGGCTGCGCAGTAAACAGCATCCATCTCCAAAATATCACTGGAACACATAGGGAAAGATGTAAAAGAGAAAGCAAGAGGGGTGAGAGAGAGGAATGAACTGCAGGAGGGAGATCAAGGTAAGGTGACAATTTAAATGCATGTCCTGTAAAACTGGAAAGTCAAAGACTTCATGTCTCTCAGCTCCATCTACGTTACGTGGCTCCTTCACTGCTATAACTGACCCATCTTTTGGTCCAAATTCACCTGTTCTCCACAAGCTTCTTCTGTACTTTCCTCTTATTCATTCTTCAATACTGCATACCTTTTTCTTTATTCGCAAGTCATTCTTCAGCACTGCTCTTAGCTCTTTTCAATTACTGAAATCTTCATTCATCAATTTTAAATGAACTCAGGGAGCTCATATAAATAATTTTTAAATCCATCTTTCTGTTGTAAATTAGTACTGCAACCATTCATTCATTCTTTCACTCATTCTGTTATGTCACTAATCTTCTACCCAAGAATTTCCTGAATATTTTCCACTTTTGGTCTAAATTAAGAAGTTGACCTCTGAAACTCCTCAGCATCCTATTTTTAGCACCTTGGACACGAACACGAGCAGAAGCACATAAAACTGATCTCAACTTTTACTGAGTGTGCAAGAAAAATTCTCATTCACTTTTAGAGCCATTTAGGAATAACAATTCAACACTAAATCTCCACAGCCTACAACTGTGAGCTTCAAAACATTCCTCTGAATTCAAAAGGTTTTGCTGAATAACCAGAGTTCCTTTCAAAACACCTTTGATCTTCAAACCTGGGGGAAACCTTTAAAGTTTAATTTTTCCTCGACTGCCCTCACTGGCTGACACAGCCACTTTGAATCCTTACAAACCACCAGGATTGCAGTGCTGGAGCAGACTGGGCGAAGCCATGAATGTTCACACAAATTCCAGCGGTGCCAAGCAGCCCTCCGAACGGCATTTTTGAATATCAAATACGGACAGGGCAAATTTTCATTTTAAATAACCCACAGTGCTATTGAGAGCGTTGGAAGCTGCCCAGACACGAGCTCCCAGCGTCCTGAAAAGCTGTAATTAGCCTGATTGCTCAGGGAAAGGATGACAGCGATCAGTTCGCCAGTCCGCGGTCATTCAAACACAAAGGCCTAAAGGAGAACCACTGCTTCACCAACTGGCTGAGTGCTGGAATGCCAACAAGCTCTGGCTCAGTTTGGGGGAAAAAAACTCACCAAATGGCATGAAAAGGTACAGAAAATAAGAAGAAGACTCTGCAACTTCCCAGCTACATCCAGCCCCACATGAACTAGTCCTCAGCATTAAGTTCTCGCTCAAGGAAAAGACGGATAGAGCTCAACAGTGTTTGTAATAGTAACATAAAGTATGTATAATTAATACAGTCCCGCTCTTATACCATATAAAATAATAACATTTCTCACTGTAAATGCAGAGAGTATCATATTCAAACATATTGCCAAAAGATGACACGGGTCAATTTAAGAAATCATATTTCTTTCCACTTAGCCTGTACTGCCTAACCTAGACACAAATAATTTCAGGCAGGTACCTCCACAAAACAACTTATTAAAGGAGTTCTTAAGCCAACCAAGAACAATCCAGACCCACTGTGCTCCAGCAGAACTGTGAGCTGTTACCTTCTCTAACTCACACACATTTCAGAGCAGAAATGCTCTGTGCCTGACCACACTGAATTGCCCTTCCACCACTCCTGCAGATTCCTGTCACAAGGCTCCTCAAGCAGCACTTTGCAGCAAGTTCACACCACTTTCTGAATTTCGTACCTCTGGGGTCACCCTTCCTCACGCTGCCAGCTTCCAGCACCTGCTCGCTCCCACTTTTCCTGTCTGACTGAAGAGCAGGGCATGTGGCATTGGGAACACAGCCCAGGGCTGCCATCCTCGGAGGATGCACTTCACTCAGCAGAGAGTCACTGGCACTGCCTACTCTCCGAGTGGGCAAAAATAAAGCCTATTGACTCCTATTGCATTTAATTTTATTTTTTTTTTAATAGAAAGATGCCACATAAAAAAGGGTTGGAAGACAAACTACAGCCCGCATTTCCAAATACCCATGAATTAATGTTAACGCATAGAAAAATTTTTTTTAATATAAAAAAGTCTTGTAAAGTGTGTGTTATGACAGAAAGGGACTAAAGGAATCTCTGTGCTGCATGGAAATACACAAATACAACAGAAAAGTATTTTTAAAATATTTTACATGCACAACCTAATTCAATACCTGGCATAAAGTACTGCAGCATTATTTCCATTAAATGAAACTAATTTTCCAGAGAGGCAAAGAAGAAGCCACAGCTGTGACTGAGAAGCTGCTGACCAACTATAAACTATCCATTATCATCAACTGCTCATTACTCTAACAATTATAAAAATAACTAAATACTTCAGCTACTTAGTCAGAACTGTATTAACAAGCTAGTGCTTGATTATTAGAAGACACTTTTCCAGTATGAAAAATGGAGAACAGAAATTTGCTTTAATCCATCTAGAATTTTTTCCCAGTACCTATTCTTACCTAACAGTCTTTAATCACGGGTTCCATTTACACTATGCACACTTTCTGTAACTAAGTTTTATTCTAAAATACATATTTTGCCCGGGAGCCTCTATTAATAGGAAACTCAGTGTCTAAGCCATAACACGCAATCTGCTATTTTAACTAATGTGATGGCAAATGTGAATTCAGGGTGACCAGATGCCTCTCCCTTGGTGTCCCATAGGAAACCACACTCGGAGCACAATCCCATGGATAAGAGACATGCCAATGAGGTTTTTTTTTGCCCAGAACTCTGCCCGAGTGTATCAAAACTTCCTGCCTGGGAGAAGCAGACACTGCCATCTGTGTCCGTGAAACTCATCACGGTGAGCTCAGCAAAGTGCCATCAGCAGAAGCAGAAAAAGAAGTAAGAATTAATGTCAAGCAGAGGGCCACACTCAGTGCTTTATTTATTACTGACTGGTTTGTCTCTGCATTTTAGGATATTTTAAGCTATTTAATAGAAAACAGTGTTAACAGCTATTATTCTTAATGGCTTTCTGTTTAAGAACAGCAATTCTTTTCTTTTGCAACTTATTTCAACATTTAAATTCTTATAACTAGATAAACATCTGTACAAAGCACCATTATTGTGAATATAATTTCCTATTTTGCAGCACTGGGCAAAGCAATTCAGTAAATTTAGAAACCATCCATAATAATAATGAACTACACATTTAAGCTATCTTGCATCATCAGTTCCCAAGCAGAACACATTAGTGAGTTATCATCCTAATCAGAATGTACTACAGCTTGATAATGTTTTTCATAATTAGAATTATTTTGTCAGTCATTTTAGGCCAAGTATTTAAGACACAAAATTACAAATACTTTAACAACTAAAATCCCAAGTCCTCGTGGGATTTTTTCGTCACTTCTCATGAAAGTAATTTTTCTTGTGTATTTGTACTTCTTTGGAGTCCTCTCAAGAATGGCACCATAGCATGAGAATCAGAAAAAAAAAAACTTACTAGAAACAAAAGTAGAAAGAGGCTCTCTAGCTAGAGAAATTAAGCAAGATACTGAATTCATTTTTATATCACAATCATTTTCCATGTCCAATTTCAGCTATTCATTTTAGATAGCATGTTAGAATTGCTCTTGAATCTATTTATATTCTTTGACTACAGATTTTGCTATGCAGTTAAGTAAAAGACACCTGAAAAAAGATCAGTAGCGATATTCTCACTGGTTTAAAGTAAAAGAAACTAAATATACCCAATGCAATTTGTTCTCTGCTAAAATTACTCTTCCATGGTTAGTTACTGAGTTTTCTTATTAGGTCACATATACTTAAGAGCACTGATATCCCACTAGCTCATGGTAGTGACAAGGGAACATTGTCAACCTCTCCCTCTTCAAGGCCAGGCACAAGAACAAGCCCTAACATTTAGGAATGTCTCTGCCATGATCACCTCTTGGCAGCTCAGTTAAAAATGCACGGTGACGCAGACTGAAATAGAAGCATCCCTCAAGAAACAGGGGTGATTGTACCCAAGAATCATTTTGGATTAGGAAGAGAAGGTCCTACCTTAAGGAAAAGGGAGGGTGACACATCTGGATTGTCATTCACGGAGCCTGTACTTTCCTTCTTGCTTCCTCTGAGGGAAATGCCTGGCAGTGATGTACTCAAGTCCTTTTGGGACAAATCATATTGTTGCCTCCCGTTCCTGGAAGAGTTGGCTGTTACGCGACAAACAAAATCCCTTAAGGTCACGTGTAAGAGGAGGTTTGCCTGTTCTCACAGCATTGCCTCCTCTACAAGCCCAGAGTCTCTGCAGAAGATAGCACCAGGAAAAGGAGTGGATTTGGGAGCAACAGGCAGGGCATGGGCTGCAGGACACTCCTCTGTACCCACAGGGAAACCCTGCAAAAACATCCCAGAGGCTCAGAGAATGCTTTGGGTTGGAGGGGAACACAGATCACCTCGTTCCAACCCTCCTGCTGTGGGCAGGGATGCCTTCCACCAGCCCAGGTTGCCCAAAGCCCCATCCAAGCTGGCCTTGGACACTTCCAGGGATGGGGCAGCCACGACAACCTTTCCCAGTGCCTCACCAGGACAGGACACAGCTTGTGCAGGCTGCAAGGTGCACCAACACCTTGGCAGAAATGCATGACTTTATCACTCATGGCTATTTTGGGCCCATTAAATCTAAAAGTAGCTCCAGCATCTCTCCAATAGTGTACGTAATATATACTATTCCTTACGTAATAACAAGAGAGAGAGATTATGAATGGAGCTCTGGGATATCGTCTAAATCACCAATTATTTTTTCATAATTTGATGTACAGTACCATTTAATATTTTACATTGATGATGGCCAGTCCACCAAGAGGTTTTCAGTGAATTGCAACATACTGGAAAGTTGCACTGAAATACTGAAGTCTCAAAATGAAGATAAAATCACTTACTTGTAGGAAATTAAGCTCTAAAAACAAGCTCTGCATTTATAAAATAAATCAAAAAACTCACCATGAATTTAACAAGACCAGAAGGAGTTAGAAAGTAAGATGAGAAAGCGTGGAACCTTAACTACAGCATTAAAAAGAAGCATTTTCTTCATTTAACACAATGCCTTCTTTGTATAGGCTGAAAACCATAAAATATTCCTGATTATATAAATCTGAAACAGAAGTAACTGTAGGTGGCTTGGAACAAGTAAATGCTGTATTTATACAAGCACAGTGTTCAGCAAGCAATATTAGTCAGCCATTGAGCAGGGTCCCTGCGCTCCAGTACACTGAATACGTGCATAATTAGGGCTTGTTTGCGTGACATCTGGTGGGGAAATAATATCACATCTGATATGAAAGATACAGAAATATTTTCATAAAACAAAAAATTGCAGCGGAACAGGACCGTGATGTTCCTTTTCGTAACACGCAGCCTCACATCAATAAAATTCAATCATCCTACAATATCAACTGTTTCAGTTCTGGAGAGCTGATAATAAGTCAGTGTGCAATTAGACACAATTTCCCAAGATCTGCAGAATTCAATTTCCATCAGCTCCTTGTGTCCACAGATAAGACAGAACTCAGGTAGTGTCAAATGCACGCAGATGACTGCTGTTGAGTAAATCAATTTATCATTCAACGATCTGACCGAGCACCCCAAAGCTTTCATTGCTTGGAGGTTTTTATATATGCATAGTCCTAATCAATCTGCTGTACACATTATTTTGAAGAATAATGTGTGTAGAGTGAAGTCTATTCCTTTCTGAGTGTCACTGCATTAGAACTGGGGTACAAAACCCTTGTTGTCTGCAACGTTCTCAACAGTAAGAAAACAAAAAGTGAATCCAAATGAAATGAAAATTAATCAAAAGGGGGAGGGGTTGAAGAGTGTTGCACTGAACTCTCTAAAAAACAAATCTCTCTTCTTTCCTTACATTAAATCAAGAGGAATGTTCAGTGATCACACATCTATACCCTCCCTGTATTCTGGGCAGGGCTGTTCCAAGTCCTGAGCAAATTTGTTCAGAACTAGCTCGAATACCAGAGCATTGTGCCATGTCCTGTTTGATCCGTGTCACATTAACATACCCATTAAACTTCTGCATTATCGACCACCTCTTTCTCCCAAATACAAAGGTTACTTTTATATAGCCTAAAATTCAAGTCAGTGGCATGAACAGAAATGAGGCCAAACTCAAAAGTGAGATTCCTACACATCTCTGGTTCTGATTTTTCAGGATCATGTTCTGCAAAATACAGTAGATTTTCATATCTTCATAAACAGAGATATTCATCCTGCAGAATGGGATGCACTGCTTGATGCCTATGCATTTACAATATAATCTATGCAGCTGAATAATTTTTTAGATTTCTCTTTTTTTAGCATGGAAAGCCTGTATGGGGTGGAGATGACAACACTATTTTGAACATTTCTGTCACAAGTATTTATTTGGATAATAACATCTAGAAAAAAAATATCATGATCCACCTCAAGTGATTTCAGGCAAGACTACTATCCAAATCCAGCAGAAAAAAGGAGGTGTCTGAACTTTCAAAAAGAACAAAGTAAAGCTGCTCCACAATCTGAAACACTGGGTTATTGCAGAAGCAAAATAATTCCTGTCAAATTCTCCTTAATCCTGAGACTTTAAAAGCGTTTTTTCCAAGTGTGTGAAACTCATTATCAACATGAAAAACTACAGTTGCTGCTGCTCGCTGTATCAGCCTAAGAAATCTGCCCTCAGCATTTCTCCTTGCCCAGCATGTGAGCAGACAGCTCCCAGACCCGGAGCAAGGCGACAGCATGCTGCTCCTGTGAGCTGAACAGTTGCTGCTGTGAGCTCCAAATGGCATCCCCGAGCAGCTTTTCCCATTCACCGAAAGTGGCACTCCTGCTGTAGCCCTTCCCTCTCCCAAGGACTGTGTGCCACTGACACACAAACCAGCGCAGCTCTGCCCTCACAGCACGGGGGCTGCCCCCTGAAAAAAACAGCTCCAAGTGGGAAAAAGCTTTTGATCCTTCACAGGGGAAATACCAGTCCTTAGGAAGGTTCAAGATACAGTAGTTTGAAGGCTGGAGAGGATCTAATAATGAATCAGCTGTGAACCTCTGTAATTAACATAACATTCTTACCAGCAGTTACTGAGAAATAACAACAAAAACCTCTTCGCTCACTGAATTGACTAAGTTTTCTATCATTTGGACTCAGTTCCTGAATCTGCTTGGACTCACGAACACCAGAGAGCCACAAAAAGTAAGTGCTCGTCACAGAAAAAGGCTCCAGAGAATGCTCACAGCACTACACCAAACACTGGGTGCTCAGAAGAAAGATGGAGCTGAAGGAAGGCATTGCAATGTACCGATAACATCTTTTCTTTAAGGCTTTTCTTTCCACACAATTTGGGGTGGCTGTTCTCCTTCGCCTTCACGTTTTCATTCTGATTTCTCCTCCCTGGGGCTGCCGGTGGCCTACAGGGGTGATGAAGGTGGCTGGGGGCTCTGTGAAGAAGCAAGCCCGAGGAAAGAGATGGAGTTTTGCTTTGTGCTCCTCAGGACTCAAAGCCTGGTGTTTGGGCTGACAGGTGCTCTGGAATTTTCCACCACGTTTCAGTCTCCAGGCACGGATGTTCCCGTGAAAACTGTCTGGACATCCTGCTTCTCCAATATGTGCAGCTTCCCATCTGCATGCATCAACACTGGGATGAAACACTCTGGCTACCTTTGAAATAGTAACATTCCAGGTCCAGTCACCATTTTAACAACAGATTCCACGTTCAGAACTTCAGTGCAAGCCACATCCTCACCTCCCACCTTTGGCAAAATAGATTAAATGGAAAGCATCACCCCAGCATGTTTCCATTAATTTAGCTCACCTCAGGCTAATTTTCAGACACCTTCTCAAGTATTTCAACCATTATAAAATGATGGTACAGAGCTAAGATACCTTGTAATACTTACAAGATACAAATTTAGATATGCAGTCATTTGCTATGACTCTGTTTACTTAATACCAACATCTGCTCCAGTTTAAACAATGACACTGCTGCAAGAACAGCAAAAAAAAAGCTAATTGTCTCAACGAAAAGGTTAAGAAATACTGCACATCATGCTCCAGCACCTTTCCGGATGTCAGTCCAAACCAGAACGTCATTAGTTATTTCCCAGTAACACAACAGCATCTTTGGGACCCATGCATCCAACAGCTGAAAAACAGCCTTGCTTTTGAAAAGCCATGAAAACATTCTGCCTATCAGCACGAGGAAGCTGTCCAAAAAAAGCATTCGTAATACAACTTTGGAGGAACAACCATACATGTGTTGACAGCAGTAAAACACTGAAGAAGTAAGACCTGGGGATGCTTAAGGGACAAAAAAAAAAGAGTAGCAAAAAGCTTAACAATTGGTCAGTACTTAAGGCTTGAAAAATGGACATTTTCAGTTTTGGATGGAGCAATACAAACCCTGAGCTACAACTGCACCTGAGCAGAACAGACCCAGACCTACTGTCTGTGGTTACCAGCAAATGCAAGGCTTGTGCCAGGGCCCAAATTGTCCTGAATGTCCCCCTGGCCTCACCACAGCCCTCCTGTGGGTCCAGGAGCCCCAGGGAATCCTCCTCTGATCCCTCCTGGGACCTCCAGCAGGTCCCAGCCCCCATGGCTGTGGGATCATGCTCAGCCCCTGGGACAGGAGCCAGCCCTCGCTGCTCCCTAACACATTTCTTTCACCACCTCAAATTGCCATTCGCGCTATGCCTTAGTCTGGCATCAGGAGAACCTTTTAAAGCATACGACAGAGGTCAAAAGTATTAGGAGAGTTTCTTTGGACAATCCTATAAGATGCCTGACTAATTAAGCGAACCTTTTAAATCACATATAATGTTTCATGTGGCAGTACAACTAAGACTGTGCTTGAAAATATTCTCTGGTGGGTTCTCTGGTTGCTTTTACCAGGTATAATTCAAAACCACAGGAAATCACAGAAATCAAAAAAAGTTGAAATATGATTTGTTCTCTCCTCTCAAAAGAAAGGAATCAGTCAAGTCATCAGAAATTTTCAGAACTAGGTAGTGGTCCCAATGTCTTTATTTCTGGGTGCCCAAAATGGTGACAATTTTAGAAGCACTTCTTCTACATGAATTCAAAAGTTAATCTCTTTACAGTCACTCCATTTCACTTAGGAATCGAGTTGTCCAGTATCACTAATCAATTCCGGAAACATTTTCTTGTAATATAGGCCAAAGAGCAGCAAATTAGTACAACTTCTATTTACTAGAGTCTTCTCACATTTTCTACATATTTCAAAGATGGAAAAATGCTAATCCTCCATCAAACTATGAGTAGCAGAAAATATTTTACTAGCCAAACAAAACAGTTTTATCTTCTAACCTATGGAATCATCCTATCAGTTATCAGAGGGGATGCTCACAAGTAAAATGGCATCAAAATAACAATTTCTTCTTGCAGATTCTCAGAAGCATTAAACCTTGTTCCTCTCATTTACTCAGCTCCTAATAGCATTTTTGTCATTAATTTTGAGTTCTATGAGTCCTGAATAACTAACAGTGCTTACAAGTAGCGAACAGAAATAAGCATATACAGAAATAAATGCTGGAGTATAAATTGCTATACAATTCCTCTACTGCACTCTCTGCAGTAGAATAGATTCTTGCTGAAATAACATTTATCTGAGCTTGTCATCTAGCACAGGGTAAAATATAATGATGCCCTTTAAACACTGAAATAAAAATCTTTTCTATTCCTTCCCTGTGATGAAACCGTATTTTTTTTTCAATATGTGTATCTGCATCTAATATTTAAGAAAGACTTTAACAGGAAAGATGCTATTGCTTAGCTTCTTAACCTGAAAATATGCAAGATTTCTGCTTTATAAAAATGCCTTGCCATTTTGAATGCAAAGAGGGATCATCTTCCTTCATGCCTGAGATCTGAAAAATAGTGAACATCTTAAATTCCTGAGGAATTCAGGGCAAATTGAGGGCATCTTGAAACTAAGCCTACAAATGAAACAGCAGGTATTTAACCTGAAATACACAGTCTGGGGAATGAGTAACTCGTAGTACAAACATGGCTTTGGACAGAAAAACAAGAGCTACATTTCATGAGCACCAAGAGTCCTCTGCAGCTTTCTGCATTCAGGCTCCCTGTGCTATTCAGGCTCCAGTGTGCAAGGAGAGACACCCTGAATTCATTACAGAGCTGTGCCAGCACGGAGACAACAATAGGCAGGAATTAAAGTTCATTCATACAGTGCATGATCCACAACAAGGGCAGATATCACGGGCTCTGACTGAACACCAAACCTCCCCTGATCTCAGCGGAACAGCAGTGAGGAACGGGGCTGGATCTACAGCACCCCAGGGTACCCAGCAGGGCCCTTGGGCTGCACAGGGCAGAGGGAAAAAAGGGAATGCACTCTCCCCATGCACGGGATTGGATTTCTTTCCAAGGAATATCATGGGGTGCTGCACCCCTTGCAAGGAGGATAAACACAAATGAAGCACCCTGGAGCATCCCTCCTCCACAGCAAAACTCTGCATCAAAGCCATACCAACACAAATACAAACGAGGAAAGCCATTTTTCTCCTTGGCTGGCCTACACTGCAATGCCAGGCACTGCCGAGTATTGACACAAGAAACTTTGGAAGACTTCCGTGCAAGAGCATCACAGCCAAAGCCAGCACACCGCAAAAAAAAATACGATAGGAGTGATACTGAACATCTCACTTGGTTTTCTGAATTGAAAGCTACCATTCACATCCAGAATGATAGCTTCAGATTCAGTGCATACTGTCACACTGAAATGGCCTTTATAATGTTAGCTCTAAGTAACTAATAATAATTATTAAAATTAAGCCCTTAGCTTACTCCAGCTGCTTAGAACAGGAAAAAAGGGTATGTATCTAAAATCAAAGATGCCTTTGACATGCCTCACTGACTCTATCCATCCTCCTCCAACACAAATGCCCCTGGAACATTTGAGTTAGAGATTAAAAACAAAGAGAGACCAAAATGTCCCTTCAGTATGTGCTGTCACTTCCCACACTCCCTAGTGCAACAACTGCAATCCCTGGGAAACCTGCTCCACCACAGTGTCCCTTTTGACTTTAGGCAAACTGCTTGCTCCTTGATTCAGGAAGCATTTTACAGCCTTATTCCTTATGAAATGAATGGAATTTGGGTATTGAAAAGCACATTTAGTGAATGCAGACCTGAGACCCTTTACAGCTTAGGATCTGGCAGACTGGAGCATTTGAGGCCTCCCTGTTTGGAAATGTTGAATGGTATCACCAAGCAAATAGCATTTTAATAAAGATTGAACAAACTTCTGCACTCAGCATATCCTCCTGTGGTAGGAGCATGGATTTACCAGACAGGCTAAGAACTTCCCAGGACCCTGTCCCAGCCCACTTGGTGCTGCCCCAGCACAAGGAGCATCCTCCCAGTCGCTCGATGCCACAGCAGCAGCTGCTGCTGCTCCTCAGCAGAGTACCCGGAAGGAAAACAATGCAAGACGCACCTCTCTGGAGCTGCAGATCACTTCAATCAATTTGCTCCCAATTAGTTTTCAACAGCAATACCACAAATGGACAACTGAAGGGAAAAAACGAAGTTTTTACTTACCTACTTTCCCTCAATTTCGTATATTTCATGACTTTTTTTTATATATGTAATGTAAGATTTCTCTTCTTTCCTCCTTAAATACTGATGTATTTATTTTCCAAAGGGCCTGCTGCAGAAAAAGGTCTCAAGGCGCATTATAATTGTACAGAAAAGGATTAAAAATAAGAATTAATTCAACCATCCCAGTACATAATGCTTTAACGAGTTTTTCTTCATAATGAATGTCATTGGAATTCTGAACACACAGAAAGCGTGGCACAAATATGTAGAGTAACTGGGTGCCAGGTACAAAACATTTATGCACTTTAACCCAGAATTAATTTGTCAATCACTTTGTCCACATAAGATGGTCTCTGTGCAAATGAAGGATTGTTCATTTTCACAAAAGTGCCAATTTTTCTATAAGCATTTGTTTCAAACAGAGGTGCAAAAATATGATAAATCTGTCAACTAGATCTTATTCACTGCAAAATCAGAAGCATTTGATCATTCAGTTATAGCAAGAGGAAAGTGCATACCCTGCCCCATGTCTACAAATGTTATTCTGTCATTTAGATATATTTAATGATAAGAAAAATATGGAACTTATATGCTGGATATTATAGTTGGGGGGAGGTTAATACTTCTTTTTATATCTTATTGTCTCATGTCAATTAATTAAAATTTTAAAAATATTTACTTATGTATTTATACCTGGATGCAATGACAGTAAGTAATAAGGAACTAGTAAAAAATAGAGGAGGCCAGTGACACAGTCTAAACACCATGGATAGACTATACTTAATTTGAGCTTTATATATAAAGTTTAAAGATTATGCTAAAAATTAATTGATATTCAGAATTAGTTGTATGAGTCCAGGATAACCAGAAAGACACATTTCATTTTTCAGTGCTGTGCAAGTAAGATTTCTCAGGAACTAGCTACCAATGGAATAGACTTTCTGATATTTTGCTGATTGTCCATAGTGCATTTATCCATCCTACGTTTATGCAAATGTGAAGAGGAAGTACCTCATGTTCTTGGGCAGCTCAGCACTGAATTTCCAAATCCCAAGTCAAATGACTCCCAACACCTGAAAGTGAACTTGACAGGAATCTTCCAAGTCAGGAGTTACATTATAAGATCCTTTATTCGAGGTTATGACCTGATCCCAAACTCCTCACCAGTACTATGCAAAATCACTTTCCCATTCCAAAGCTATTTGAAAAGTTTCACTGACTGAAAACACACTCAAATCACAATTTTCATGACCACAAGAATGCCTGTTATTGTCCCCAAGCACCAAGGAAACTACTGCCATGAATTAGATGCAATCGTAATAGCAGTGGGGCTTTTCATCCCCTGGATCTCCCACATTTATTCTGCTTCCCATGAACATCACAGAAACGGATTCTACACACCAAAGCATACGTAAGCAGAAGAACTTTCCTTCAAATACAAACAAATTATATTTTCCATCAAATGGAATTAGCCTCTTGTGGAATCATTCCAGAAATCTTAACTGAACACTGCAAACCTTCACCGCTAAATAGGTTACACAACACTTCTTTTGGCATAACGTTCAGCACCCAGGCTGATGTTTCCAAGAAATCAATGTAACATCAGAAATGTAATAAAGAAAAAAATTTATGGATCTCTGAAATTAGGCATTAAAGCCAACACTTCAGCTGGCAAAACTCTCTCCTTATGAGTCTGGCCTTGGCACTTAAGATTACTATAAAAATACTTAAGCAATTCTTTAAATAAACGCTGGCACACAGTTAAGTATCAGGTTATATTTGAAATCTGATTTGGTGCTGCTGTGATTCCATGAGTTCTAATGGAACTCCTCCAAATTTTTTCACCACTGCAAGCGAACCTGAAATATCTCATTTTGCATTATTTTTAGATGAAATGTATGTCAATGTGAAATCATTTGAACTACATTAGTAGAACTAAAATGATCCCCAGTGTAAATCCATTCACATCAGCTACATCAGGAATGCATTTCGCCACTATAATTTAAAATGTAAAATGCCCAAGTCACAGCAAAATTATTTTTCCGAGGGTTGTCAGTATCCCTGGGAAAGGTCTGACAGAAGCAGTAGTAATCATTTGGACCCATAACAGCTCAATTAGAGGTTTTCTCTGGCACACAATTTCAACCAAAGTAATCCTTAACACAAATTTCTGTTTCTTGTAAAGCACTTGGGATCTTTGGGTTTTAGCATGTTAGTGGTAGGACTTCAGCACTTTAAAACCACGTTGTGACTGGACCAATAGATAGCTGAATAATCAAATTACAAGCAGAGCCATTTGGAATGCACAATTCTCCCTGTGATCCAGAATGGTCTACCAGCCTGGTAGCACAACCTGGCATGGAGCTCTGCAGCTCTTACCCATCACGGCAACGTGCAGAGGTTCATGGGCTGCGGGAGGCTCCGCTGCTACCTGAGCACACACGGCCACAGCTCTAGTGCTGCGCACCCCGAACGCTGCTCTGCCAACCGCTACGAGGCCCCACAGCCGAGCTTTTCCCTCTGGGAGCAAGGTGCTGCTCTGAAAGCAGCACAGAACAGGCTTGTTTTAAATCAAAAAGGTGCGTAGTGGTGGCAGAGTAGCTGAACAACCAACTGGAGCGCTCCTGCCATGCTGAGCTCTGTGCCCACGGCGGGAAGGTATTTTAAAAGTGATTCAAAGAGTTTTCTTATTTCCATTAGAGGTCTAAAATCACACCAGTTGTGAACCAACGGCCCTTTCAACCAGTCAATACTGCAAACATGCACTGCTCACTTTCTCTAAGTTCTTTATTTACCGAGTTAGCATTTGTTTCTCTCCTACCTCCTTGCCATGGTCCTACATGGGCTCTGGTGTCAAACAGAACTACTACCAAGCGACTTTAGGAAGAGAACCCTCCTGCCCTTTAGGCCACTGACTACCCTCTGCAAAAGAAATACTTTCTGTTATGGATTTCTACTGGATTTTATAGAATTTTTATAGAATTTTTACTAGATTTTATGGTATGCTTACCCTCACTTCCTGATATTGCCCCTGCAGAAAAAAAGTATTTAGCACATTTAATTCAGATGAGCTACAGAGAAATGTAATATTAAATTTTGGCAAACACCCATGTATAAAATTACAGAGTTGTTTCATTCAAGATGCAGGTGGAATTAACATCATCTTAATAAAAAGAAGCTTTGTTTAATGCTTCACATCAAAAATATAGTGAAGCCTGCTCTATGTTTTTCAGTCAGGAATCAGACACTTAAACACACATTTCAAAGCAGGGCTCAGAACAACATGCTCTTTTGTGTGGGCCTTGTTTTTTATTTTTCTGCAATGCAAAAGAAGACAAGCAGAGAAACTTTCCAAAGAGACTCACAGAAAAACCATGAAGGCAAAACCCAGCCATTAAAGAGAAGCCTATGTCTGCAGCTCTGTTTGGTGCCACTGGATACAGCAAACAAGGCTCATCTGATGGATCGTGTGATGTCGTGGATGCCCAATTCAGACTGCTCTTGTCAGTCACTAATAAGTTCTCCCCCCTGCAAAAAACCTCCACTGAGCTTTAAATTAATATTGCAAACTCCTGTAATTCAGTAGTGCTGGTAAGTCCTTTTTTCTCCCATGATAGCCTGTCCCAGACCTTAAAGTGCATATGCCAACATGGTTCAAGTTTTATAATCTGGAATGTTCCACAGTGCCTCTTCAAAAACAGTTACGGTTTCATTGTGCTTTCCCTTGGTCATGCTAAGTCTGAAAAAAAACTTGTCCTGAACCTATTATCTATGTTGTATGCAGGAATACCTTACCTATCTCATTCTGGACTCTGGAATATACCATAGGCCAGGCAATCTTTACCTACCTGAATCTCCTAGGAAGGGCAATGGAAGGTTTTGACACAAAGTAAAACACAGCTGGCCTAAGAATCGGTGAGAAGAAACCATGGAACATTTTCACAAGGACTCCATGGGACCCAACACATTCATTTTGAAGCCCAGAACGCCTATTTTGAATCTTAAATGTTGCTTCAGATATACATGGGTGAAAGCTGTAATCAAGGGGAAATGCAGCACCAATAATAGCACATTATTAAAAGTCAGCAATCCTCAATCGTCAGTACTGTAACAACTGAGTATCTTATTACTTCTACCTTCTCCTCCCATACTGAATTTCCTCAATACTGACAAAGTGCATGTACTATTCATAGACTCTGAACGCTAAATTGGGCAGAAAAAAGAAATCAATTAGGTTGGTACTTCTTGAGGGCATCAGTAGAAAACACCAATTTCAAATAATTTTGTTTAGAAAATTTTACTTCACAATCCTTCTCCAGACCACAGATATTCATAATTAAAAAGAGTGTGGAATTAATGTAATGTTAGCTGTTTTGCCATCAGCATCACAAAGAAAGAAGAAACAACAAAATATGATGCAGAATTCACTCTTCCAATGATTGTCATTGAACTATTACATTAGTAAACATTCACAGTATGAAGTCTCTTTCAATATATCTCCAGCATATAAAGTAGTGCAAAAAAGCATTCCAGTCATTTTGCCTTTGCAGTCAGACCAGGTTAAACGATTCTCTTACTTCATTTCTTTCATTATTAGACAACAAATGCTGCAATGCCTCCAAAGAGAGTTATAAAAATAAACAATTTCTGGAGGGTCGACAGCCTTTTCAAAGTAAATTTCCAGTTAAAAACAAGCATTATAGATTTCAAGAAAAAAAAAATTTAGATCTATCTTCTGTAGAATATCTTTTTACAATAAATTTACCATTTGAAAAACAATGACTATGGTATCCAATGATTTATGGTAGCTGCTATTAAAGCACTGATAAATAGATAAATGACTACCAAACTTCATTGTTTCTTACATAGTAAATACCTCTGAATGCCAACTTTTACCACAGAGCTGTTATTAGTGATGTCGACAGTTCATGCACCCACTTTAAAACTGACTCGGTTTTAATAAATTTTTCAGCCTCATGTGCAAAACACTTGCATTCTAATAAAAATATAAAGTCTGAAAACGTATCAGATCTAGCAATCCTTTCCTCAAGTTGTACCACTTACTTGATATGTAATACATGTTTAGCAATGCTTTTTATTTGTATTTAACCATTAAATGGCATACTACTGTATGCTGCAGAATCTTGTTTGCATATTTCATTATTTTCACTGCACTCTTTAATGCATAAATATATTTGGAAACGTTCAAAATTACACATCAGTTTCCACAGAATTCGAATTTACACAGTTTTTCTTCTCTGACTCACTGCTATTCCCTGTGTCCTGACTTTTATTCTCCTTTACACAAAGAGATTCTTTAACTCCTTCTTCCATCTCCAAATACTCTGATTTATCCTCTGTGGATGAAGATGACGAGCTTCTAAATTTCTTCAGTAAATTTGCTGGGAGGTAAGGGCAACTGACTGCATTTTGCATCATCTGCGTGTGTTCCTCGTTCTCAGTTTCTCTATGGTAGAAATAGTTAAAATTGGAGACAATCACTGGCACTGGTAAAGCAATGGTTAACACTCCTGCAATGGCACACAGGGACCCAACTATTTTCCCACCCACAGTTATGGGTTTCATGTCCCCATAACCGACTGTAGTCATGGTCACTACAGCCCACCAGAAGGCATCCGGGATGCTTTGAAAATGGGTGGCAGGCTCGTCAGCTTCCGCGAAGTAAACAGCACTGGAAAACAAAATGACTCCGATAAAAAGAAAAAAGATGAGGAGGCCAAGTTCCCTCATGCTGGCCCTGAGCGTGTGACCCAGGATCTGCAAACCCTTGGAGTGCCTGGAGAGCTTGAAGATGCGGAACACCCTGACCAGACGGATGATCCTCAGGATGGCAAAGGACATGGCCTGCTGGCTGCCCTGCTCCTGCGCCAGGTCAGTGCCCAGGGTGATGAAGTAAGGCAAGATGGACACAATGTCTATGATGTTCATGACGTTCTTGATGAAGTGTGCTTTGCTCGGACACGCAAAGCAGCGCACTGTAAACTCAAAGGAGAACCAAATGATGCACACGGTCTCTACAATGAAGAAAGGGTCATTGAAGATGGTGTGCTCCCCGGCGTAGCGGTGAAGCGACTCGTTGGAAAGCCCCTTCCCCAAGCTCAGGGACATGACGAATTCTTTGTCATCTCTAAACTCTGGTAAAGTCTCCAGACAAAAGATGACAATGGAGATCAAGATGACCAAGACAGAGACAATGGCAATGCCTCTGGCTGGACTGGAGCTTTCCGGGTACTCAAACAGCAGCCAAACCTGCCTCTTAAACTCGTTCTCTGGCAAAACCTTTTCCTCTTCCTCTTTGACAAAACCTTCATCCTCCCTGAACTTGAGCATGGCCTCCTCCCCAAGCTGGTAGAACTTCACCTCCTCAGAGAAGATGTCGAACGGCACATTGACCGGCCTCTTCAGCCGACCGCCGCTCTGGTAGTAGTACAGGATGGCATCGAAGCTGGGTCGGTTCCTATCGAAGAAGTACTCGTTCCTGAGAGGATCGAAGTATCTGCCCCGCTTGGCTGGGTCACCCAGCAGCGTCTCTGGGAACTGAGCCAAGGTCTTCAGCTGGGTCTCGAAGCGCAGCCCCGACACGTTGATCACCACGCGCTCGCAGCACTCGTACTCGCTGTAGCGGACGGAGCTGTAACCCCCGGGGCCCACACCATCATCGGGGGGCTGGTCCGAGTACGAAAGCTCATCCTCCCCATAGTCATCACTGTAGTAGAGCTTCCCTTCTTCCTCATCGTCTTCATCCTCATCTTCATCCTCCTCTTCCTCCTCACTCAAGTCCTTGAGGATTCTCTCCTCGGAGCCGCTGAGCGGCAGCAGCTCCGAACAGGGGAAGGAGGCCCCACACTCCCTACTCCCCAAGTGGTGGCTCCTCTTTTTCCCCTTCTTCCTCCTCTTACCACTCTGGCGGTGGGGCAGGCCGCTGCGTGACGCGCTCCCGCCGTGCGAGGAGGACGCCCCTCGGCTCTGCTCCTGGTGGTAGTGGTGATAGGGTCCCCCTCCGCCCGCCGCCCCACCTTCCACCGCTGCCGTGGCTGCGGCGACGGCCGCGGCTGCAGCGGCCCTGGACTGTGCCAGCCGCTCCCGCTCGCGGGCCCGAGCTTGTGCCGCGTATCCATAGGGCATGTGGGTGTTGCAGCCGGAGCTGTCCGCGCTCACCATCGCAACCTCCATCTTGCAACTGCTTTTTCGTTGTTGTTTTTGATCGCTTACTGCAACAGGGTTTTGTTTTATTTACAGCGTCACCTTAACTTTCGCTAGGAAGTTCAAAGCCATTTGCATTTGGAGGACAGTCTCCCGGGCATCGAGCATGGCAACGTGGTTGTAACACTGAATCTACGTTTTGGAAAACCACAGATCCGCATTTTCTTGCTCTCCGGAATGTTTGACACAAACTACTGTTTTGCTAATACGAAAAGATGAAGTTCTCAGATTGAACCAGGCAACAGCTGAGACCTCGTTCTTCCATACACCAAGCCCCTTTATTTTCATTTATCTCCTGCAGCTATCACAGCTGTATCTGATCAGAATCATGACTGCCTCACAGGCTAAAAGGCTGCATTCCTCAGGAAAAAAAAAAAAAAGCAAACCAAAGGGTACCTGTTCTCCACAGATGGTTTTAGCTCAACATTGAAACCAAATGCAAATAGTCTCTTTCCTCATTATTTGCTCCTGGTAACGCTTTGGCCTAGCAAACTTAGTGTTTAATATCATTACTTGGGGAGTTGAAGTTAATTTCAGCCATCACTTCATTTACACAGTGAGGAGGTCTTTGCAAATCCTTTCTTCAGCCTGTCAACAATGTCTCAAACCTGGGAGCAGCACCCAGGGCATCAGCAGCAGTGGTAAGAGGAGGAGGAGGTGGAGGAGGAGGAGGAGATGAAGACTGAGAAACTGGCTCTGAGGTCCCCATAGGACATAAGGGAGTGGATGGGTCACCCTTTGGTTATGGTCATGCAGAAGAAGCACTTAACCTGAGGCACATGCACAAACACACAAAAATAAACAAAACAAAAAGGGAAAAGATTGGATTGTTTTCCTAAAAGGTCACACCGATCAAATGAAACTGTGTCATCTATTACCACGGCATTCAAATCTTCTCCTGCCCACACTATTCACACTTCTACATTACACACACACCCACATCACATGCACAGAGATTTTGAACGACTCTGTAGGTAAGGATGTGGGTGGGTATGTCACATATATATATATAGACAGATACAAAATCCCCACCCATATAAGCACTTGCATCCATACACAAACATATGCATGCTTCTGAAACACCAACACATATAAACACTAATAAAATACTGCAACACACAATGCATTCAGGTCTTTAAGCACATACATAAGAGATACACCTACATCTATCCATACGAAACACTAAAGAATACATGTATCTACACAAAGAGCTTTTGTTGTATTTGCAGAAACACATCAGATGTGGGAACGTTGCATTTTAATCCACAGCAGAACTGAGTTTCGATCACAAAGAACATCTCACTGGATTTAATTTGGAGACAGGCACGTACAATGCTCAGCCAAGTGAAAATACCGTGATATGTCAAGAAAACAACTGCAGGTGCACTGAAGCAACATCTACATGCAAGCACACACACAAAAATACACACCCCCCCTTTGAAACAGAAGCCTCATTTATAGCCACATCTATTAATACACGAGAGAAGGTGAACACGAACTATTAAAAGACGCTATTTCAAAAACCGTACCTACGTGTCATGCAGAAAAAGACCCTAAAAACGCCGTAATACTTACTGATGCTAGGCAGAGAGATAGCAGCGCTGTTCCCGCTAGTGTAAGGACCGGGTGACAGCAGTCCTGAGGGGGCTGTGCCGCTGATCCACAGTCGCAGGTGGCTGTGGTCAGTGCGCACCACAGGTTGACGAGTTATTCCTGCCCCTTGTCGCCGGGTGCCGGCAGAGCGCCGGCAGCGAGCCGGGGACGCGGCTGGGGCTGGGGGCACTGGGCACCGCCGCAGCCGCTCCCGCTCGCCTCGGCATTGGCGGCAAGGCGACGAGCGAGGGTCGCGCTCCCAGAGGGAAAATCGAAGGCGGTGTGCGTGTGCTTGATGTGTGCGAGGCGGACGGAGCGGGCAGGCGCGATCACTAGTCCCCGCAAGTGCGGCTCTCGCAGCAGGTCGGTCAATCAGCGCCGGACAATCCGCGCGCGGAGCCGCGCTCCGGCGGCGGCACGACGGGGCTCGCTCCGTGCGGCGCCCGCCCCCGGCACGTCCAGGGGCAGCGGCTCAGCCCG